>APFE031491672.1:95058-108617 GCA_000404065.3 Pinus taeda | reverse complement strand
CATGGACACACAGATCAAGCACACTCGCCAGTAGAATATCCAGCTATATCGAGTTGTCAAAGCAGGACAACTCCTTCACCAAGGCAAGTGGCTCACCAGGGACCAAGTGCCGCAGAAGTTCCCTCATCTCATGGAGGAACTCAACGCAATGGGGACCATTGCTTCCTAAGGGGGGAGGAATGATCCAAGTGGATATTGGTGGCCACCCGCTAATTCGACTTGGATCCCCTCTAGTGCTTCGTGCAGTTTTTTTCAGTTTCCTTAATTACAACACAATTTACTATTTTTAGCAGTTTTTCGGGTCCTAAACTTCCGGAGCCATTTTGAGGCCCTAAACGACGTTTTTTGGGAAATCTACCGCCAGCGTTTTTTCGTGACTAAAAATCGTCTTTTCAGTCGTAGTCCTCGGAGAGATCTTTCCAACGGGCTATCATGCGCGTCAAACGGAGATAAGACGACCAATTCGCGACCCCGGGAAGTTGATGTACCAACTTACCCAAAAACGGGGCCCACAATTTGGCGTTTCATCTTCCAGGGTTAGGTTTTGGAATGTGAAGGGTTTTTCCATTGTTTCTCAACAATAAATAGGCCTTCGAGCCTCATTGTAACACAGTTCAGAGGCATGTAGCCACACATCTCTTCTCAGAGATAGCTGCCATCGCCCTAGCTGGTTTATTTCCATTTCTGGTTGTAAGCATATTTCGGTATTTTCCATTAATGAAATGAAGTATTATTTCCGCTGCATCTCTTTATTTATGGTTATCACATCTCGGTATTTATGGTTATCTCTGTAATCTATTGCGTTCCTATTTAAATATGGATCATTTTCCATGTTCGCTATGATGCTAGTGGTACAACCATTGGGGTCGTACTCAACCAGGAAGACAAACATGTTGCTTATTTCAGTGAAAAACTGAACGAAAGCAGGCAGAAGCACTCATATTATGACAAGGAGTTCTATGTTGTCGTCCAAGCATTGAAGCATTGAAGACACTATTTGTTGGGGAATGAGTTTGTTTTGTTTTCTATTGATTCTGCACTATAGTACGTTATGAAGTAGCATAAGCGGAACCAAAAACATGCAAAGTGGGTTGAGTACTTGCATATTTTCACGTTGGTCTTGAGGCATATCATTGGACAGGCCAGCAAGGTAGCAAATGCATTGAGAAGAATAGCTTTTCTCTTACAGGAGAGCATGGTACAAGTGTTGGGATTCGAACACTTGATAAACTTGTATTAGATAGATGCGGATTTCAAGGAGGCTTATGAAGCCTGCCAAAATCCTTTGTTGAGGAATAATAGTTTGTGGCTGGACTATAACTTACAGGAGAAGTTGTTGTTTAAAAGGTGATAACTATGCATTCCTGACTGTTCGATGAGGGAGAACATCATCAAGAAAAACATAGTGGAGGTCTAACCAGACATTTCAGCATTAATAAGACCTTAGATCAACTCAGCCATTTTTATTATTGGCCAAGGATGCGAAAGAATGTACAGAGATTTGTAACCAGATGTAAGGTGTGTCAGTTGACAAAAGGACACAGTCAAAATACAGGACTCTACACACCACTACCTATTCCAGGTAGACCATGGGACTCAGTCAGCTTGGACTTTGTCTTAGGTCTACCAAGAACGCAGCAGGGTTACGATTCTGTGATGGTGGTAGTAGATTGGTTCTAAAAAATGGCACATTTCATCCCTTGTAAAAAAACCAGCAATGCCACTCACGTGGCCCACTTGTTTTTCATGGAGATAGTCAGGCTACATGGCCTGCCTAAGTCCATTGTTTCTGATAGGGACATGAAATTTACAGGACAATTTTGGTGCACCTTGTGGAAAAAGATGGACACACAGTTAAGTTTTAGCACTGCCTATCACCCACAAACCGAGGGGAAAATAAAGGTGGTAAATAGGAGCTTTGGAAACCTGCTACGAAGCTTGATCAGGGAAAATTCATAGATGTGGGATTGTGTACTTTCCCAAGAATATTTCACTTACAATGACTCACCCAATCGCAACACGAGATACAGTCCTTTCCAGATTTTATATGGCATGCATCCTCGTGGAGTGCATGAATTACGAGATCTACGACAGCAGGAAAGGTGGAGTGCTGATGGGGAAGATTTCTCCAAAGCAATGAATGACCTACACGAGAAAGTAAATATGAAGTTGCAGGTCAATAGTCAAAAGTATAAGCAGCGGGCAGATCTGAAACAGTGAAAGGTACAGTTTAATGTGGGGGATGAAATCCTCGCACACTTATGCAGAGAATGGTTTCCTAGGGGTGAATACAACAAACTAAAATATAAGAAGATTGGCCCTTGTAAAATTCTGCATAAATTTTCAGCTAATTCTTATGAATTACAATTGCCTCTAGGGATAGGCATATCGCCCATCTTCAACGTGGTACACTTGTTTCCATATACCGCCAGTCCTGAAGACGACAGTTCAGCATGGCCTATAGGGGACACACAGGAAGGAAGAGACACTTGGATGAGGCAAATGCCTTCAGCTCAGCCCCTTGATATTGAGAGGATCCTTGACACTCAAGTGGGCAGGTGAACTTGGCAGAAGGAGTACCTACAGTATCTTGTGAAGTGGAAGAACCGTCCCATTGAGGACAGTTCCTGGCTTGACACCGGACAAATACAGCAGGCAGGTTATTCAGTCGAGGAGCTCATGGACCGAAGCCATGAATGTTTCTTACCCTGGGAGCCTAATGCAGGTGCATCCAACTAAGGGTATCATGGCTGGGGAATTTGGTCTCAGCTAGGAGGAACAGGTTTACACTTATTGTTTAGTTTCACTTTCAGTTGTTGGTTAAAACAACATTTCTTTGCATTTTTTATTATTTCGTTAAATGGTAATTAGGAACATCATGGTTAGGGGAAGGCTATTACAACCACTTTCTTTATTTATTTTTATTTTTCAAAATTAATAGTGTCTTCGTTAGAAAGAAACAAACATATATTTCTTTCAACAGAGAAAGAAAACACAAAAACAATTTTCACACCTATGTAACTACCAATGTAACCGTGAGCAATTGTGAGAAGCTGACTCAGAAAAGTACAAAAGAAGGAAAATTATATTTTGCAAGGGTTGGTATGTGAGAGACAAAAGAGAAGAAAATAAATAAGAATTTCATTCTGTGCAAGCCATCTGTATCTACTAAGAGCCTCTATTATTTCTCTTTCCATTTAACTACTGTGCATTTAAAAAAACAGAGAGATGAATTTCATTTACAGTTAACCATTATTCCTTTCTATGAAGTCACTGTGTATATCGACCAAGACAGAGTTACAAATTCATTGACATCAACTGTGAGACCCTTCCATATAATTACAGTGTGCATTGACAAAAAACAAAGTGGAGTATTTTTTTCTTTTCCTTTTCCAAAATGAGTTCTACAAGAAAAGAGCGAAAATAAAGTTCCAGAAAGCAATCAAATTCCAAGCCTACGAAGGACGAACAAACAACACAGAGAAGCCTCTACAGAATCAACAATCTCAACTTAAATACAATTGCATAGTATATTCAAGTAACCGATAGCTATACAACCAAAAGTTTTTCCTCTTTTAATTAATAGACAAGCAGAAGTTTAAGTTACAAAAAGAAAAGATATATGAATAGCCATTACCCAGTTGGGACGAATCTCGTCAGAGACCACCCACTACAGTTCCAGGGTTCGAAACCCTTACAATATACCGGACTCCGAGGACAATATAAAAAAACTACAAGGGGCATAACCAAAGGCGGCCAACAACAACCAGAGAGTGAGGCTCTCAGAGCCCAATAACTACCAGAAACCAAAGTGTTGGAACCATAATCAAACAAAATAAAACTGAGACATATAACAGTGATGAGGAGCAACCCTACCGAATTCACCAGACAATGAAAATCGCGGAAGCGGCCATCCCAAGCCACCAACCACCTGCAGTCACAGCTAACCAAGTGTGTTAGAAGTTGAGCTCATAGAACTTGAGAGAGAAAAGCAAATAATAGTAGGAAGGAGGGTTTGTAAACTTACCGGAAGAGTGGTCAGCATCAGCTCAAAGAAGCCACAACCAAGTTGCAACCACAGAGGGGAACCCCCGCTCACAAGGAGCAGCCACTCTTAGTAAAAATGAAAAAGTGAGGAAACTAAATGTATCAGAGAACAAAGGGCTTACCTTGCTAAGCAGAGCCGAGGAACTGATCCCTTGTGACCGCAACTTGCAAGAAGACAACACAGAGAAAACCTCAGTTAACTAGAAGCACGAATGAGCAAGCAAACAAATAAATATACAGTGAAGGCATACGGAGAACCAAATAGTTTCAAGATAGAGGAAACCCTCTAAGGAAACTAGCAGAGCCATCCACACTGAACCCAGGTGAAACCAACCGAGCAGCATAGCAGGAAGGGTAAATGAAGCTGCCAAGTCACCAGCAGAAGAACCTAGTTGCAGACCGAATACCATCAATAACCCTCAGCACAATCGTAGCAAACTAGCAAAAAACCCTCATCGTGAGCAGAGCAAGGCCATGTGCCAAAGTGGTGAATGAATGCAGGGTAGAGGAGTATAGTCGAAGTGTGGGAGTGTGAAGACCGAGAGCAAGGAGAAGTGTCCTCTCACCTACCATCGTACACAAAAATTAAACATGCCATCAAGCCAAAACAAATATCTACGCTAGTCATTTGTTTAGTGTTAATCAAATTTATAGTGATTGTTATCCATTTGTTAATTATCACTTAAGAATTGTTAACCTGCAGGCTCAAAGGCTAGTCCCATGACTTGTACATGACAAAATCCAATGGAAACATTGCAATCCCCCAATCCTAAAATCTTGAAAAGTTGTTAAGTCTATAGGATTTTGAGTGAGATCTAAAATTATATTATTTTCATATGAAATCCAACAAGATTAGAACCACTCTTAAACACCCTGAGTCATCTCATGGTACTGTTAAAAATTTAAGTAAAAGGATGAAAATGAAAGATAAAGGAGAATGTTACTTTTACTTTAAGAATTTAACATTACCATTAATTATATATCATTAGTAGGGCCCTAGGGTTGAATATTATGCTTCCTCACTCACAAATCGTTGTTTTCAAGCAAAATTAAAGGAGACACCTAGCCCTTTCTAAGGGTTACACCCACAAACACCCCTTTTGGGGAAACACATCCCACACTAGGGAAACATTTCCCTAAACATACCCAAGTGTGTGGGAAACATAAAATGCATGCACCCCACCTTGAAACAACACACCTTTATATAAATATGATATAATTATTTATGTATTAATCATTATTTGATTATATATATATAATTTTTTTATACAATAGAGAAAGTGAAAAAATAACCAAAACAAATATCTAAATTTTATCTTCGTCGCAATGTAATGCTATACATATAATATAAATTATTATATATATATATATATATATATAATATATATAACAATTACTTCTTTTATATTTTTAAAAATAAAACAAAATAAATTTTATTTTCGTCACAATGTAATGCTTATATATGAAATAAAAATCAATGTTCATCAAAGAAGCCTACCATTCTTAAACAAGTCCCACATGTCAAGATAGTATTTTGACATGGAAATCAGGTACATGAGAATGGGGAGGCGTAAAAAGAAAAGTTTTAAATTACTTGGCATAACATATGATAATACAAATTCAATATTTGAGAACGACAAGTTTTAAATTACAGGGCATAAAATATCTGCAAATATAATAATACAAATTTCATATTTAAGAACCATTCAGTGATACACCATAGATCGCTGGAAGTTGTATGACCATAAATATTGTTACTCACATGACTACTTTCCCCCATATGTTCTTTCTTGAAATAAGACCGCATGCATGGAAACCCTGGAAACCCTGTCTTCCCGCGCTGGTCTAGTTTCTCGTCCAACACTAATTTTGTTGTGTAAAGTAGTGCTTTGAACACAAATTTTGCAGTGAAAAGTAGTGTTGATGACCCTGTCAACAGAAGTTTTTCTATGTAAAGTGGTGTTGATCCTTAAAATTGAGATTTTCTAGGGTTTTTGCTAAAAACTCTAGTGTGTCCTGATCTCTGAGATCATTTCCCTGCTTTGTGTGCATCAGATCTTGTCTGTTTTCCTTCAGTTTCTTTGTGGTGTGCAAAATTTATCCCATGCTTGAAGTGGTAGAAATGTATTTCATACTTCAAGTCAATTAAAATATTTTTTGGTTGCTTGTATGAGTGGGAAAAAACTGATTTTGTGTTGATTGACCAGTAGTAGTTCTTTTGCAGTCATAAGGAAATTGATTTTGCATTCATTTAGTTTGCTTCTCATAATTTACTTTTCATAAAAGTGCATTAGATCACATTGCATTGAAAATTCATTTTTTGAGATTTATCATTAGACATCGATTACATAGTTTAGTGATTGAAAGTTGAAAGTGCATCGAATGCATTATCATTCATTGAAAGAAAAATTGAAATCATTTCGCTTTTGGTGGTTGCATTTGGAAAGTGAAAAGTGAAAGAGCTAGTTAGGAGCACTTTATTTGCTGCACTATTGTTTTTTGCATCATTGTTTGAAATCTCTTCCTTTACTATTTTATCTTTCATCGAAATGAGAAGAATCATTTTCTTATGATAGTTGCATAATATGTGTTTAGGTGACATCATTTTGAGCCTTAAAACCAAAACTGAATTGAAGATAAACTTAAAATTTACCTCAATTAATCTAAGAAGCGTTTGGAACTTAATGTAAATATTTAGAGGTCTAGGCTAGAGACGTGTTCTGACATTGTTAAACGTAGGAGTTGTCGTTATTTTCCAGCGTTGTATCTCTGGGGTGAAATCTCGTTCCATGTACGGAAGTGTATAGGATCGTTCGCCACTACTTTGAGCATATCAGAGGCATTCCACACATGGTAAGTATAAAGGAATGTTCTCATCAAAATGTTATGCATTAGACAACACTACCACAGATTGAATTCCCATGTACCATCGATATATATTGGGAGCCCCATATAGATTGCTATCCATCCATAGGTAACCGAGTCTACTGCCTTGTATATTGTAATACATTGAGCACAACATTCGGGGAGATTGGTTGTTGTAAGTTAAGTCCTTGGTTCACCAAGGTGTATATTGCAGTTCATGATTTCTTGGTAAACCTTTATGCCTAGTTACCCCTTTTTGATTTATTTGTTGTTAATTTCTAAAATTAATTGACTGCAGAATAATATCCTTCCTGTGGAAATACTACTTAGTTATCTTAGGTTGAGATTAATGGCAGTAGTCTCCGAGTCTACCAACTAAGGAAACCCCTGTGACGGGAATCCTAGTCCTTTTCCTTATTTTGGAAATGTTGGTGCTCCCTATATGGAAACGTTGTCCCTTCCCGAGTTTACCATTGGTTTTCTAGTTTGGTTATTTTCGACCCATATGGTTTTGAATGTCCAAAATTCTCCTCAATTGGGCTCTCCTCCACTTGAACAGTATCAACCTCCAATTGAGCCTAAAGTTGATGCTTTTCCTTCTTTTCATTTTCAGTCTTCTTCCTCTTCTTCCTCTTCGTCTAGTGAGATCTTGCAAGCTAGTAACCTGGTGGATAAGAAGAAGAATAAAAGGAATATTAAGAAGATGAAAAATAAGAAAAGGGCCAACCAAACGACCATTGCTACAGATGCAATTGGTGTTGAAAAATCTTCCAATCAACCCCGTCAAGTGAAATTCCCTTGCAACCTTTGTAAGGGTGACCACCTTCTTTGAGAATGTCTTGGTATTCCTGAGATATTAGAAGTGTGGTCCATAGGTTCAGATTAACCTTCGTCATCAACCTCTGGAGATCATGTTGGTGATAAACCTTCAACTAGTGACAGTAAAGCCCACGGAAGAAAGGGAAGCGTCAAATTTCCTTGTAGGTTATGTGAAGGGAATCATCCTATTCAACTTTGTCCTCGTATGGATGAAGCCTCAAAAGTGTTGGATAACCTTACCACTTCTCAACCTCATCTTCTGAATGGTAATCAGAAGCTTTCCCTTGATCCTCCCCTGGTTGATCAAGCGATTGATCAAAACTCATCTTTGGTCAGTCCACTCCCTCTGAGGCTGAATCCCATGTATATGTTCCTGACCAACCATTGGTTGAGAAAATGGTTGACCCAATTCCACTTTTATTCAATCATATCCATCCTATATAGAGTGAAGTTCATACTTCTCAGGTTCTTTTGGTTTCTTCAAATTCCAAAGAATTAAGGGGAAATCCTCTTGTTCCCACGATACAAGTGGATGATCCTCCTATTCCCACGATCCAGGGGGTCGACCCTCTTGTTCTTGTAACGTAAGGGGGAAATTCTCCCATTCCGATGGCACCCCCTCCAAGTAGTTTAGTCATTTTCTCTGATTGGAGTCGAATGGCAGGATATCGTCTTCCTTCATATGTGCCCTTTCAGATCACAGTACATGCTTATCATATACTTGTACCTAGCACAATCATCGATGAAGGAACGTCTATTAGTATTATGTCTTCAAATACTTGGCAAGCTTTAGGTTCTCCACAACTTATGCCCATTAACCATAACTGTTAGCTTTTAACAGAGGAACTATTCAATCGTTAGGGATCCTTCCTAAGTTGCATATTACTTTGGGAGGAAATATCATTTATCTCGATGTGATGATTGTCCAAGGCCCTTTAGATTTTAATTTACTCCTCAGTCGTGACTATATTTATGTCATGGGAGCTCTCGTCTCTTCTCTCTTTCATATCATATGTTTCTTGCATGAAGGAATAATTGTGGCCAATGATCAACTTTCATTCATTGGTCCTAATTTGACTCTTGATCAACCATCTTCCCTAAATGGTCCTTGTATGCAAGTGGTATCACCCCCACCACAAGTTAATTATGTGGCCACATGTTTCATGCTTGCGTCTACTAATGATCTAGTTAGTGATATAGTGTGTCATGTACTGGGGGCATAGGAGCCTGATCTTTTCATTAGATCCCTTGACATGTATCCTTTCCAGAGTGTTGTTCTCCCATCTGATGAGAACCTAAGGTCCCCATGAGGATAGTTTTTTTACTATGTCAACCTTGTTAAAAAATGAAATAAGTCCCCATGAGGATAGTTCTTTTACTATGTCAACCTCATTAAAAAATGAAATAGGTCCCCATGAGGATAGTTCTTTTACTATGTCAACCTCGTTAAAAAATGAAATAGGCCCCCATGAGGATAGTTCTTTTACTATGTCAGCCTCGTTAAAAAATGAAACAAGTCCCCTTCCAATTTGAGTCTTTGTTTAGATCTTGTAAATTCCCAATTGAGTCTTTCACTTGATCTCGTAAGTGAACCTTCATTCCATCCACCTGTCAGTAGCTAGTAGTTTACTTAGGTGAATGAAATGAATCTTGGGAGGCATGTACATCAAATTGATTCATTATGCTAGGGGCATGCAAACTTATATCAAGCATAGTTTATATTTGTTTCAAGATTGTGTAAAAATGAAACCAAATCCAAGAATAGTTTGTTTCCATTTCAAGCTTGTGTAAAAATGAAACCAAATCCAAGCATAGTTTTTTCTCGTGTTTCAAGCTTGTGAAAAAATGAAACTATCTTAAAGTATACTCAACCATAGTTTCCTATGTTTCAATCTTGTGTAAAAATGAAATCATCCCCACTTTACCTCTCATGATTGTCATTTTATCAGCCTGTTTTTTTCATATCAGCCTTGGTTTTTTCATTCCATTGTCACCATCTCTTTGGTTGATCATACGCTTTCACTTGGTTGTTTTACTCTTGCCTGAGGAAGATATGGCATGAATGGTCTTATTAGCCAGCCTCTTGACCTTTACATGTTTTGAGCAGTTCCATCATGACCAGAACCAGTTTCTGCCCATTTATGCAACTCATTCCTCTAGGTGGAGTCCTCTTTCAGCTCTTTTAAGACTCTCAAAATATGAAAATATTGTTGAGCACTTGTCTTTTCATACTCGTTAAAGTAAATGCAAAGACGTCTACTCAATATAAGTTTAACCCTTTTCCGGTTTGAGATAGACTAGCTACGAAAAAGTACTACCTTAGTCGAACATGGCTAAGAGTTTCACTTGAATATTGTTTTCTACCTTTCCAGATTTGAGAGACTATATACAAAAAGGGACCTCTGGAGTTTTCTTTTCCACCTCTTTTTCAACTCTCTAAACATGAAAATATGTCGAGTTAACCCTTTTTTAGACTTGTAAAACTAAAACGACAAAGGACTTATCACCATGACGAGACTGACCTACTCCTTCCTAGGGCTTGTTAAACTTACTAGGATTCATCTGAAGGATGAACTTATACGACAAGAATATGGTATTCTCTTCAAGATTGTGATTAAAAATAAAAAGGTACTCGCTAGAAATATCGAGTGGGGGGAATGGAAGTAAATGTGTCTTATATTTTGTATGAAAGGAAACATGTCACTCTTGAACATGACACTCATTTGCATTTTGTGTCAGGTTTGGGATATTCTCACTTAGTCACTTGCCTTCCTGGGTTTGGAAAATCCATTTTCCTCTCATTTGATCATTACTTATCATCATCATGACCATTGATCCTCTTATACTCCATTTGACCTTCTCTGCTACAATCCTAAATCACTCTCACCAGATTTACAAATTCCTTTGTTTTGTGTCGATGATGTTGGAAACATTATGGCCTTCCTTCAATGGATCACCTCCTCTCGACTCCAACTCATTATCCAGGAAGATGATCCAGAAACTCCCTTTCAGTACCTTGGAGCTTGCATGCCTCAATGGTAGGTTCTTCACATTCGACGATAGGTTCACATCGCTGGCCTTCGATCGAATGATTCTGCGAGCATTCGACTTCAGTTTTCTTATTCACACTTATAGATTGTGGTGTTGTACCTTGAGAACCATTGTCACTATTTGTGGTTTCTCTCCTATCTATTAACGATTTACTTCATTGACAAGTAATCAGGTGGTTTCTACCATGTTCGACTTCAACATGTCTATTCGCATGGTTAGATTCGTACTTTAGTTGGATCAGGACAAAGGATCTGGAGACCCTAGATTTTATCTAATATATCTAGGTTGCATGGAGTTATTTAGTATTCATGATTGTATACATGATCCTTTATAGTTAGGATGGTTGTATCGATGTCGTGGATCCATACATATGATCCTTTCTAGTCGGATGGTTGTATCCATGCCGTGGATCCATACACATGATCCTTTCTAGTCAGATGGTTGAATCCATGCCATGGATTCATGTGTTGTTAAATGCCTACTCAGAGATGTCATATATGGTGTATTATGGTTTATTTCCACATCTCCTGACAGTAGTTCTCCAAAGTCTTTGCCTTGACTTGTAAAGCACTTCATCCATCACTTCATGTTATAACTTCATTCTTTTGGGGCATATGTTATACAGTAATTTGTCACATTCCTTGTCTCATACCCTAAGCTGTCGAAATTTTCCCAAAATGTCGAAAAGTGACAAGAGTTGTAAATGAATTCACCATGAAAAACATTGATCAGAGCATCCCTGAAGAAAAGAAGAAGAAATTCCTTGAAGTAATTCTGGAAGAGCTTGTCAAAAAACCCTATTTCCAAGCCCAACATTATAGTTACCAGTAAAATTTGTGTTGGTAACCCTCTGCATAACTAGTTTCTAGCGATGTCAACATGGGAATTATAGTGAAAAAGCATGTTAGTCCTCTTCAGGAAGTTTCTCCAAAAATGGAGCAAAATCTTCTCTTACTAGAAGCCTCAATAATGACAAGTTGGTTATTGTTGAATAAGGATATGGTCAAGTTCTCCCATTTTGAGTCCCTGATCCTACCTTTAGGGATCTTCCCCTTAATATGTCTACCTTATTCCCCCTTTTGTGGATCCCTAACTCCCTCTCCTTCCCTATAAATGCATTCTCTTACACCCTCAAATGGGTGATCAGACTAGATTGGTCATGCTGCTGCTAAATTGTGCTTAATCGCTGCCAATTTGAGAAGGAGAACAGAGAGCTTGAGAAGTCTTGGCTTGGACTTGGAAACCCATCCCGAAGGAGGCTTCCAACATCAAGGCAGTGGTTGTATGATTCCTTCTTATATTTATTATTAATACAATGCATGTTTACTTTCCATGGGCGTGTAAATGACTACTTACTTAGTATGATGCTCCTTGATTTGTCATACGGTTTACATTAGAATGCATATGCTATGTTTTTCCTTTGTTGTCTTTGTTTGATCTCTCTTGTAGGTATCCATTTGCAACAGGATAGTGAGGATCAAGCTTGGAAGTGAGGAGATCGAGGTCGACATCGAAAAGCAACTGCATAGGAGTGAGGTAGGCCATATTTCCTCTCTCATGTCATTCTGTTTTAAACTAGGAGAGTTTTGCATGTATTTGTTTCGGTTGTTACTAGATCCACTTATTGGACTAGAGGAATCACTTCTATCCGCAGAATGAATTCCCTAGATAACAACTTAGTTAAATTAAGTAATTCGATTTTCCACACAGCAGGATGACTTGGATTTCAATTAACTAGAGTGACATGATATTTACTCAGTAAACTCAGTAAATTGATCTCTAGCCACTAATTGAGCCAGTTGAAGGCTAGTTGAGTAGTTAAGATTGTTGTTAACTCATTGATCTCTCAGTTAACTAGTCAATTGGCTAAAAAGAAACACAAACATGCATGGAATTCGAATTTCCTAGTTGAAGTGGAGGAAAAGGCATGTTTGTATTTATATTTGTATATTGTTGAGTGTATAGTACTTTTGCGCTGAGCAAGTGATCAATTCCTCAAGTTATTGCACAATGAAATAGGGAATTCTCATATTTTCTAGGGGTTAATTCATCCAGGATTGTGCAAGGAAATAGGAGGTTGGTTGAGGCTTGAATTGGCTAAGTGTTTGCCAGAGCAAGTTAGGAAGCAGGAGAACATGATTGTAGTGTAGGGTGTGCTTCAGAGTTGAAGCAAGACATTGTAATTCTTTCTCTTTTCATCTGAATTAATGCAAAGCAATGGAGGTGTTTTTCCCAGTTGGGTTCCCTTGTAAATATTGTGTTCTTTTGGTTTTGATGGTTGCATGTCATTACATGTATTTCTAAATTATGATTTCCTTTCCCCATAATAGTAGATGAAATTTGTAATGTATTGATCTTAGCTCGATTTCATCAGTAATAGAAAATTTCTATTAATTTCTATATCTATTATAAATAAAAGAGAGAAAAACAATGTCACCTTCCAAGTGGGTTTTCTCTTGTAATGGTTTCCTAGAGCATGTCTTTGTGTTCATTCTAGTTCTCTATTCTCTACATATTATCTATTGCATGTAGAAATGACAAAATTGTTGGGTTTTGTTATATTCTTTCCACATAGTTAACAGGGGGTTTGAGGGGTACCCATAACCCCACTTTATGGGGTCCAGGAAAAATTTTGGTTTTGTACTCTATGTTAGGTTGGGTGGACCCACCTATGGTTTTGTGCATGATTTTCGCACATGTTTTTTTGGACGCGATGGTTTTCGATCCATGGTTTTGGACGCGATGGTTTTCGTTCCATGGTATTGGATGCTTCGGCA
>APFE031491672.1:10772-76813 GCA_000404065.3 Pinus taeda | reverse complement strand
TTTACTCTGGATCTACTAACCCCCGAGAGGTATCAAATATCGTGATATGCAAACTAGCATAGAGTGAAAAAATATATTTGATCCGATTAAGAGTAAAAATGGATGTTGTAATTTAATGTATGTTTTTTTTTTTTTTGCTAAGTAAAGACTGAACTATTGAATTAAAAAGAGAAAAATTATGTACAAGAGGTATACACCTCTGAGAGCCGTGAAACAGCTCTCTGTCAATAAATCGTCATTACATCAGAGATTGCTGCCTGACAGAGCCAGAAGAACAAAATTTCAAAAAGAGAGGTATGGAACTGGAGTTGTCCAACCTGGACCGTAAACATAAGTCTTGGACAGACTATCAACCATAGAACAGAGACCGAGTTTACAGCGTTGCATCGCATACGAGAACTAGGACTGAACAGAAAAATGCAAAAAAGAGGCGAATTGCCTGAGAATCGGCTTGCCCCAGGGAGCCTTGTGATCATTTACTGCTGCCCTTTTTCACTTCAGCCTCGCGTGCTAAAGCTCGTTGCTTCCTTTCCTCAGCAGCCTGAATTGGGTCGGGCTCCCAGGAGATTTCGACACCTTCAGGAACGTCTTCAATTCGGTCATAGCCAGGCGGAAGTTTGAGGTAGAGTTTGTAATCCAGCGAATCTTCTTCTTCAGCAATACGCATGCCACTGCCAGTAGAGTCCATCTGCGTTTTCTTGGAGCCTTCGACCGAGGCCATGAGAGCTTTGCGCTTGAGACTGCGAAGCTCTTTGGCAGCTTCTGCCTGCTCGGCCGAGGGAAAGTCTATGCTGTCATCCTCCATGCGACTCTGAACCTCTGGGATGTAGGAGGTGTCCTGTGCTTTGGACGAAGTATCAGAAGAGGTGGGCGTTTTCTCCCCTGAAGCCTGGTTGCTACTATCCTCTACCTCATCTTCCTCTTCGAAGATGACTGTGATGCGAGCGCGAATAACAGGCTTGTTGGTCCGACGTCGATAGCTAAGAGAAGCTATTTGGACAGCATTGTCCAAATCTCCGGAAGGCGTAGAGGCACCAGAGGGTGGCGGAGCGCAGGCTAGTGGAGAAATCCTCCTCGGATTGGGCGGAGATTTCTGTTTCGTGCCACTGGATTGGCTGGAGTGCCCTCCCCTGCGAGGAGACTTGTAACCACCGCGAGGAGCCATGGGAGGAGAAGAAAGCTTGACACGACTAAACCAACAAGAATTTACAGAAATATACCTGCCCCCAATTCTGCAGCTGCCGCAGATATCCTGCACATTCGCCTGAGTGACGCTCACGATTCTAACCACAGGGCATGAAATGGCGACGCGGAAGGGGATTCCATCTGCCGGCAAGCTCTGAGCAATTCCTTGGGCAGTTGCAGGGTTAGAATCATAACCAGAACTCTTGCCAGAACAGAGATAAGGAGGCGCCATGATGAGGGTTCTGGTAGCAAAGCCTCGGTAACCTGCCTGCCTTAAAGACCCTTTAATGCTCCGGCCTGTACTATCACCCAAGACGCAAGCAGAGCTCATGGCTCCCACCTGGCGGAAGCGTGAAGCCATGTGGCTTGGGCGTGGGGGATTAATACTCTGCATGACGAACAATATCCCCCGCATCCGGGTGGTCTGGAACCTGCCTCTGAACATCTGTTTTTGAGATTTCCTGAAAGGTGCACCATGCGTTCCTTGGTACAATACCTTGGAGGGATCCTTCCAAATGATTTTTTCCTCGTTCTGCTCCTATGTTAGCTAAGAAATCTGCTAATTTATTTCCTTCTCGTCTGATGTGATTGAATGTTGCAGCTTTGTTGAACCTAATCCAGGTCTGAAGAAGCTCCAACCTTGCTACCATCCTCCAGCTTCTGCTGATCTTCTGAGCCTCGGTGCCTTGTTGAATCTTAATAGCCATGTTGATTAAGATTTGAGAGTCTCCCTCCACAATAAGGGGGAAGAAGTTATCCTTTTGAGCAATGTTGAGACCTTGCCATAATCCTTCTAGTTCTGCAACGTTGTTGGTATTCCAGCCAATGGAGCCAAAGAAGACTTTAAGCACCTGTCCAGTGTGATCTCTGATGACCCCCCCATATCCTGTAGCTCCCGGATTGCCCTTGGAAGCCCCATCGAAGTTTAGCAGAAAGGAATTGGGAGGTGGAGGTGACCAGTGAGAGGGAATATCTTTCTGTGTATTGCTATTCCTTGCAGGGAAATTGGTTGAGCTTAGATGAATTTGCCAATTGTTCCAGATTGCCTGTTCCTTGATGTTGGAAGGGAAGTCCTCCTGAGACCAGTTTTTGATTGATAGAGTTTCCTGTATGTTCATGACTATGGTCTGCCAGACTTGTTGCACATCCCTAGAATGGTCTTTGAAGATTCTGCGGTTTCTCTCTTTCCAGAGATTCCACATAACAATTCCAGGAATTATTTGCCATAGAGAGTTTAGGATGCGGCTTTGAAACGGGTTCTGAGGCCAGTTTCGTAAAGTATTATTTAAATTGCCTATCTCGCGTCCTTCCTTTTGGCAGCGGAAGGTGACTTTCTCCCACATCTGCCTGCTAAGAGGGCATAATTGCATAAGATGAACAGCTGTTTCCTCCTCCAGTTTACAGTTGAAGCATATAGAAGGTCCTTCGAATTTTCTTTTTCGGAGATTGTCCCAAGTGAGTATCCTATTGTGGGAGAGTAGCCAGAGGAATGTAGATATTTTTGGCCAGATCATGGGATTCCATATTTTTTCCCAAAGTTTGTCTTTGATGAGCTGATCTTTGATGATAATGTGATAAGCTTCTTTGGTCGTGTAGGTTCCTTTCTCTTCATAACCCCATCTTAATTTGTCCTGCTCAGTAGATTTAAGGATTTGTCTCTTTTGGAGCTCTTCAGCAAGGGAGTGTTGGGCATCTTCTGTACTGTGAGGGATCAACTCTTGGGTTTTTCTCCAAATCCTATGATCTGAGTTTCCATTTTCCTGCCAAAAAAGATTTACCCTTTCCTGTTGGTGCATTTGGTGCTCAGGTATTCCATGAATAACGTTGGCAAGGCTTGGGGATTGTTGCCAAGAATCCGTCCAAAAACGCGCAATGCTTCCGTCCTTCACTTCCCAGAAACTATGACTTTGAATTAGGTGTCTGTGCATGATGGCAGAACCCCATATGATTGAACCTTTGCTGGTTTCTGTCATTCTTATCCGTTCCTCAAGAGGTAAATTACTGGTATATTTGGCTGTCCAGAATTTTGCCCATAATGTCTCTGGGAACGCTAGCCATTTCCACCAAATTTTTGCTCCCATGATCGCATTGCTGTGTTCAGGATCTCTGAGGCCAATTCCTCCCACTTTCTTAGGGAGGCATGCTTTTTCCCATTTTATTAACGCCCATTTCCTTTTGTGACCAGAGCTGCCCCACAGGAAGTTGCGCTGCAGCTTCTTGATGGCTTTGAGAACCCACTTTGGCGCTGCAAGAATGGAAAACAAGTATAGAGGCATAGATTGTAAAACGGCTTTAATGAGCACTAGTCTGCTTGCCATGTTTAAGGAGCGGTGAGTCCAGAGCAGAAGCCTGTTTTCCAGCTTTTCCAAGAGAATAGACCAGGAGGAATGTTTCCTAGCTGACTCAATGAGAGGGGCGCCTAGGTAAGTGGAAGGTAAGGAAGCAATGGAGAAGCCCAGGATGCGCGCTATGGATCGTTGAGAGGTCGGGTGGGTATTAAAAAAGAAGATCTGAGACTTGATCCTATTAATGCAAGCCCCCGAAGCAGAGGAGAAGGCGTTAAGCAGAGAATTGAGGGCTCTGGCTTCTTGGACAGAGGGGTGGCCAAAGATCATATTATCATCTACGAATTGCTGATGAGAAACCGTGGGGGCACCATGGATAGAGATGCCTTTGAGAGCATCGGAATGAAGAGCAGCTTTGAGGCTTCTACCCAATCCTTCTGCCATAATAATAAACAAGAAGGGCGACAGGGGATCACCTTGCCTCAATCCTCGAGAGGGGCGGAAAGTGGCAGAGGGAATCCCGTTTATCAGAATGGAGAAGAAGGAGGAAGAGACCAAATTCATGATCCATCGGATCCAAGGAAGAGCAAAACCAAAAGCATTTAAGATTTTTTCCATGTATACCGAGCTAATGCTGTCAAAAGCTTTTGAAAGATCGATTTTTAGAAGCATACCTGGATTTTTTCCGATCTTAAGAGAGTGTATGATTTCATGTGAAAGGATTATTCCATCAGTAATTTGCCGTCCTTCAACATACCCTGATTGCTCCGGTGAGATGATACCTGGCAGAATTGGTTTAAGTCTTACAGCCACCACTTTAGAGACAATCTTGTAGATAATATTGCATAAAGCAATGGGCCTGAATTTGTCTGGGGTGTTGGAGTTTTCCGATTTAGGGATTAAGGCTATAAAGGTGGCATTGAGACCTGGATACATCCATCTAAGGCTTCGAGACTCTTCAACCACTTGCCAGACTTCCCATTTAATTAGTTCCCAGAAGTAATGAAAGAAGTTTGAAGAGAAGCCATCTGGGCCTGGAGCTTTACCAGCTTTTAAAGACTTTGCAGCGGATTCCACCTCCTGAAGACTGATGGGTTTCATAAGCAGGTTGTTTTGATCTTCAGACACCAGGCGCGGTATATTCCTGGATATGCTGTTGATAGCTTCATCTCTATTGATATTTGGCTCTTGGCTCATTTCTTTGAAATAATTAAGGAATTCTTTTTCTATGTCCTCCTGGCTTTCCAGTTTATCTCCTTGAGCGTTTATAACCTGAGAGATTTGATTGTGCATTCTTCGTTGCACTGTGGTTCTATGGAAGAACTTGGTGTTCTTCTCACCTTCCTTCAGCCATCTGATGCGAGATTTTTGTCTCCACAGAACTTCCTCTTGCTGCTCTCGTTCTTGTAGTTTACTTTCAAGATCTTGTTCCTTGTGCGCCAGCTCCTCTGTTCGTCCTTCTACAATAAGTCTTTGTTGGATGGATTTGAGATCCTGAAGGATCTTTTCCTTTTCCTTAAATATGTTGCCAAAATTTTTTGTATTCCATTTCTTGATTTCCCCTTTTAAGAACTTCAATTTTTTTTGAAATCTGGCCATTTTGGATTGCTCTGTGGGGTTGCTGTTTTGCCAGGTTGTAGTTATGAAATCCTTGAATTCGGGATGCGAAAGCCAGAATGCTTCAAATCTGAAAGGTTTTCCACTGTTGTTGCCTGGTTTCTTCCAATTCATTTCAATGGGCCAATGATCGGAACCTGAAAAGGGAATGATGTGTGCTGTGAATTCACCTCCCACATGGATAGCATTGTCAGAGATCAGGAACCTGTCCAGACGTGATGCAATCTGCATGGGAATTATCCTTTTGTTCGTCCAAGTATAAAGACCATTAGCTGTAGGAAGGTCTATGAGCCAGTTGCTCTGAATGTAGTCCTTTAGAAGTGTGCCGTCTTTGTTGGGTCTATGGCGACCTCCGATCTTTTCTTCTGAATTAGCTATCATGTTAAAGTCACCTCCGGTAACCCACAACGGATGTAGTCTGTTCCGATTGAGCTTGGCTATTAAATTTAGAATGTCTGCTTTCTGCTGCGTTTCTTGGGGAAAATAGACATTGGTTAAATGTCCATGGATGTTGGTCCCTATGAGATGAAAACAGGCCTGAATGAAGCTTTTATGAGCATGAATATTATTTAACTGAATCTTTCTAGCATCCCAAAGAATTGCAAGACCTCCTGAGGCTCCTTGTGCTTCCACTGCTGTTACTTGGCTTCCTGCCCAAGCTTTAGCCGCTGCTTGTTCTATGAAGGTTAAAGAGCATTTAGTTTCTTGGAGAAAAAGGATTGCTGGTTGTTCTTCCCTGATCAAGTTTTTGAGGAGTTTACTTTTCCTGGGGCTATTGAGCCCTCTTATGTTCCAAGAGATTACCTTCATTGGGAAGGGTTGAAGTTGGTGTTGAAGTATTTAGTGAGTTTGGCGTATCTGCCAGACCCCACTAAAGATGCTCCAAGCTTGATAGTTCTTTCCAGCTCTGTTTTCCTGCCTCTTTTTTTATTGTCTTTAAAAGCAAATTTTCCATCCCATTTGCTTCCAGTTTGTATTCCAAGGGAGTACTTCTTTTGTGCCTTGCTTAATAGTTCCACTAAGTTGTCAACTTGTGTTTCTGGGATTTTTTCAAAATTCCCCGATTTGCAAGCTTGTTCCATTCCAATGAGATCCAGTTGCCCTATATCAAATATTTCACTATCATCTTCCATGGGTTGAGTGTCTTGCTCATGGTCTTCAGCCTCCTTCCCTTTGTTTTTACTCTGCAGAGGTTTGTCGATATCCATATCTGGGCTGCTTCCAGGATTAGAGATCTGTGGACTTTTTCCCCTTTGCTGAGACTGACTCAATTTCTCCGGCGCTGTTGTTTCATGAGTGGTTTTTTCCTTGCTGAGTTCATCTGGCGATGTCATTTTTGCTAGCGCTTCAAAGCTATTGCTAGTGGAGGGGTTAAGGTTCTCCCCTGGTGGGGGTTTTGGAGGCGCATTCATCTTCCTGTTGGTTCGCTTGCGGTTGGTCACTTTAGTGAAGCCATTCTGTTGCTGAGATTCTGGATTCAGAGGTGTTGCTTCTTGCTTATTCAGGGGACAATCCCGGAATAAGTGGCCAATCGTATGACATTTTCTGCATCGAAATGGTACTTGTTCATAATCAATCACTTGGATCCAATCATGGTCCTCATGGAAAAGTCTGACAGTGTCCGGCAAAGGTTGCTTTAGATCCATGTAAACACATATCCGAGCATATGAGACATATGTGGTGGGTTTCACCGTTTTGGTTTCTTCAGCTACCTTTATGAAATCTCCTATCATTGATCCAATGGACTTTAGGAAATCTTCATCCCAATATTCCCATGGAAAAGAGTAGAGACGGATCCATACCGGCACATAGCTAAGGTCTTCATTATCTGGGTTGAAGCGTGCTGCCCATTGTCTAAGATATAGCCCCGCTGAATTGAAAAAATAGGGCCCTCCGTCAAATACCCTATTTCTATCTTCCAAGCAGTTGAAGATAGCTGTAAAGAAGCCTTTGGGTCCTAGGAGAAGGGTTATTTCTCCCTTGGGTTTCCATTTATGGTTTATCCAACCTCTTAGAGCTCTTTCATTTGGCCAGAAGCCCAGAAATTTTCCTATGAGGGCATGATCATGCATGTATTGTATTCTTCCATTTATTCTTTCACTGGGCAGTTCAACTTCTGGCCTATGAGTGGCTACAGGTTTACAGGTGGATGAACTAACCTTTTGCTGATCATTTGAGCCTTGAAGATCTGCTTCTGTCTGTGATTCCGATACGGATTTTCCTTGGTTGGTTGAATCTGGTTTTGCATTACCTTCAGGTCCTTGCTGGCGTCCATCGTCGGGCTCAAGGACTGCCCCATCCCCCTGTGGGGGAATCATTGAAGCCACCTAATCTGCTTGCGTCCTGGAGAGCTGACAACTGAGATCTGTTCTGAAGATGCAGAGCAGGAGCTCTGCCGCCGCAGGCTGCCTGTCAGGAAACCCTAGAAATTAAAAAACGCCTGCGCGCGTTCTCGCCATCCCGCAACTCCACGCATATCCCCGATCGTAATTTAATGTATGTTAAACATTTTAACTTGGTTAAAATAAAAATCAACTATTAATTTTATTAATTTTGATAAATTACTAATAGTAATTTTTAAGCTCCAGGTTTATGATAACCCATGGTATTGACCCATGGTATTCATGTGATCATAGACTATTTAAAGGGGACATTCTATCTTAGATCCATCTTACTTCTGGGTCTACCAAGTGCTCATAGGGATAAATAGATTTCATCCCCCTAAGAGTGGTAGATGTGGAGTTAAGATGGATATAGGTTGGTTTTTATGATAATGAAGGTATTAAATAGACTTAGGAAATTATATTGTAAAAACATCTTAAGGTGAATGGTTAAAGCATAGACATTGGACAAGTATATTTGTATACTTCTGTTTTAAACTGAAACAATTCCAGGGCTAAAAGGAATGGATTGATTGCACTAGTCATCCTTCTATAACTTTCCAACATATGCTGGAGTAAACAGATTGTAATTTGGGTAATTTTTCTAACTGCAAACGGGAACATACTTGTGATCCAGGGCTAAAATGAATGGATTGATTGCACTAGTCATCCTTCTATAACTTTCCAACATATGCTGGAGTAAACAGATTGTAATTTGGGTAAATTTTCTAATTGCAAAAGGGAATGTACTTGTGTATTGGCAGGGTGGTTATGAGGTCCCTAGAAGTGGAGTAAACATATTGTAATTTGGGTAATTTTTCTAATTGCAAACATGAACATACTTGTGTATTGGTAGGGTGGTTATGAGGTCCCTAAAAGTGATGAATTTGAATTTTTCTTGGTTTTATATATAGTATTAGGTTTTTTCTCATGCTTTCTGTGAATGCCATGGGTGAAGTTTATCTTACACCCACTAGGTTATCGATATGTAATTTGGGTAATTTTGATTTCAAAAGATATTTTAAAGAAATGCAATGATTTCATTTGTGTATTCAATAAACACAAGATTTTATAATTGAGTAAAATATTCGCCATGCCTGGTGAGAGATTCGCCAAAAAATTATATATACATATCATATTATTGATAAAATCGCCTTCCATTTTTCCTATATACCATGGAGATTCGCCCATTTATTATACATGTAAATTTAAGGGGGGTTCTTAAAATTTTCCCTGATCAAGAAATTCTTAAGCCTCCAGCATTAGATGCTTAAGATTTGGTAGAATGGAGAAAGTGTGTGGAAAAGGCAATGAAGATTATTCTTGAGGGAGTTCGAGACCACATTGTCTTGAGTCTCCATGGTAAGGAAACTCCATACTCAATGTGGAAAGCATTGACGAACCCGTATGAGGATAATAGTGACCATAAGAAGTTGGCACTGAAGGAAAAACTCAGAAAGATCAAGATGGAGATTGTCATGATGAGCTTGGAAGTGTTGGGATTATTGTTTCTAAGGATGATATGGTGAGCCTAGCTCTTGTGGGATATCCCAAGAGTTGGCACAGTTATCAGGACTCTGTTAATGGGAGGGAGAAGTTGCCAGATTGGGAACGACCATGATCTGATTTGGTACAGGAAGAGATTCGGAGGAACGCTAGAAACATATCCTCATCAATGATTGATGATGAGGAAAATTTTACCTTAGTGGGTAAGGCAATGAAAGGGAAGGGGAAAGCGTCCCATTCCAAATTGGATTCTTGTCATGGAGGCAAGAAGAAGGACATGTCGAAATTCAAGTGCTTTCGTTGTCACGAGCTAGGACATTTTTCTACAAATTGTCCACTTAAGAAGTCCAAGAAGAAGTCCTCAAAAGGAGTGGTAGGTGAGGCTCTTGCCTCACAATTCAAATTGGACTTTACCCTCATCGCATGTATGGTGTCATCGATGATGGGTAGTGTAGGTACCTAGATAGTGGAGCTTCTTTCCACATGACTGATAAAAAGGAGGTCTTCAATGACTTGGAGGAGAAGGATATCGAGATGCATATCAATATGGGTGATGATGGGAGGTATAACCGGGTTGGGTACAATTACCTTTCAAAGGGCGTTGGGTGCTCCCCTCACTTTGTGAGATGTTATGTATGTTCCTGCTTTGAAGAAGAACTTGGTATCTATTGCCATGTTGGAGGATAGAGGCTATGATGTGATATTTAGTAAGGGAAAGGCATTCCTTCATCACATAGCTGTGGGACAGGTAAAGATGATAGGGATGCGAGTGAAGAATCTCTATAAGTTGAAGGTAGAATATTGTGTTGCCTTGAGAACAAAAGCAGAGAAGGTGCAAAGCCAAGACATTGGTGAATTGTGGCATAGGTGATTGGGTCAATTGCATCATGGCACTTGAAAATCATGCAACAAATTTCTACCGATCTTCCCAAAGGTACACTAGAGCAAGTTGATACATGCAAAGGGTGTACTTTGGGAAAATTCACCAAACCTTCCTTTCACGACAAAGACAATCAAGCACATGTTATCCTTGTTGAGTTCATTTAGATCTATGTGGACTATTCCCGACAGTGTCCACGACCAAGCACAGGTATTATGTTATATTTGTTGATGATTTTTCTCGTAAATGCTGGATCTTTTTTATGTAGAAGAAAGATTATAATTTTGCAAAGTTTTATGAATTTAAAGCATTGGTCAAGAAATATATTGGCAGGAAGGTTAAAGCTCTCAAGAGTGATAATGGTGGAGAGTATGTGTCAAATGAGTTTATTAACTTCTGTGTGGCCAAAGGAATTAAACAAGAGTTGACAACACCCCATAACCCACAGTATAATGGAGTGGCCAAAAGGAAGAATAGAATCATTGTAGGGGAATCACAGGCAATGATGCATGATCAGGGCCTACCACTACACTTGTGGGTTGAGGCATGCAACACAACTATTTATTTGCAGAACATAAGCCCTCATCAAATTCTTGGGGTGAGTACACTAGAGGAGGCTTTCTAAGGGAAGAGACCAGATGTGGGTCACTTCAAGATTTTTTGCTCATCGGTATATTTCCATGTGACCAAAGATGCACGGAAGAAGATTGAGCCAACAAGACAGTTGGGGATTTTTGTGGGGTACATTGATACACCTCACAACTATCGAGTGTAACTGCTGACCAAGAGGATGACAGTGGTTCATAGGGATGCCAAATTCGATGAAGATAAGGCCATGTGATGTTCCCTTGATAGGGAGATTTAGCTGCATGTGGTTGATGAGAGTTTACCTCCTAAGGAGCATCCTCATATTGAAGTGGAGTAGCCACATGCAAAGGATTCGGGAGTGGAGACATCCACTTAGGTAGAGTCTTCTAGAGATGGGCGAAATCACACTAGAGAGGTTGACAGGTCATTGCGAGATGTGAGAGAGAATGTGGGAACACCCACATCACAATGTAGGGATAGGAGGTCATGTGAGAGGTACACTATATACATGGCTCTTATGAGCAGATGTGTTGAGACAAAGCCATCTTCTTTTGAGAAGGCAGTGCACCAACCTATTTTGGTTGATGCCATGGTTTAGGGGTATGACTCCATTGTTAGGAAAAATGTTTTGGATGTGGTCCCAAGACCAACGGACAAGTGGTGAGTTCCCGGTGGCTTTACAAGGTAAAGCAAGTAGCGAATGGTAGTGTGGAGAAACATAAGGCCAGGTTCATGGGCCAAGGATTTTCTTAGGTAGAGGGTATTGATTACAAAGAGAACTTTGCTCCTATTGCAAGGTACTCATCAATCAAAGCCATTTTGGCACTGTCAGCGAGATGGGTTGGAAGATACATCAGATGGATGTAAAGACAACCTTCCTTAATGGTATGATTGAGGAAGAGGTGTATATTGAGTAGCCTAAAGGTCTTGAGACCTTTGATTGAGAGTCACATGTGTGCCAACTTAAGCAAGTGTTGTATGGGCTAAAGAAATCACCTCATTCTTGCTACACTAGGATCGATAGCTACTTCATCGGGTTGGGCTTCACCAAAAGTGAAGAGGATGTGAACCTATACCATATTGTTGTGGAAGGTGAATTGTTGATTATTGTTTTATATGTCAACGATTTGATTCTGACAGGTGATGATAAGATGATCAAGCCTTGCAAAGAGGATCTTGCAAGAGAGTTTGAAATGAAGAACTTGGGGCTCATGCACTATTTTTGGGTATGGAAGTATGGTAAGGTGATGGGGAATGTTTTGTCTCTCAGGGAAAGTATGCCAATGAGATACTAAAAATTTTCCACATGGAAAATAGTAAACCCATGGAGATTCCTCTAGCAGGTAACTGGAGGAAGGAGGATGCTACTTCGTGTGAAGAAATGGAAGTTATTGTTTACATGTAACTTGTGGGTTCACTCATGTATTTGATGAACACATGACTAGACATGTTCTATGCAGTTAACCATCTTAGTCAAGCGATGGTTAGGTCGACAAAGTTTTATTGGAAGGTGACCAAGCATGAGTTGAGATACCTCATAGGCACTACTTAGTATGGATTGTAGTACAAATGAATAGAGGGAGTAAAGATTCAAGGCTTAAGCCATGCAGATTAGGTAGGGAGTCCATCCAACAGGAAGAACACATCAGGAGGGATCTTGAATATTGGGTCAACAACTGTTTCTTGGTACAATAGGAAACATAGATTAGTTGCACTCAGTTTCGTAGAGGCAGAGTACATGGATGCTAGTCAAGCAACTTGTGAGGCCATCTGGATGAGGAAGATTCTGGTTGGTTTGTTTGGTCAAAAGATGAATCCAACTGTGATTTAATGTGATAAGCAAAGTTGTATCAAACTCTCTGAAAATCAACTTTTTCATGATTGGTCCAAGCATATTGATATTTGGTATCATCATCTTCAAGATTGTATGCAAATGCAGATTATGTTGTTGGAGTACATTCCCACAGAGGAGAAGGATGCTGACATTTTGACAAAGGCATTGTCAAGATGTAAATTCAAGTTTCATAGAGATAGGATCGAGGTAGATGCTAATCCATTTCTTGTTGAGAGGGAGTGTTAAAAATAGCAACAAGAAATTCCAATTTAATTTGTCCTTGAATTAAATTTGTAATTTTATTCTCATAGCAACTTGTAATAGTTAATTAAGTTAAATTTACTTGATTGACTTAGGAAATTCGAGTTGGAAGTATATCTAGATTCATGTAGAGTGATCCCTAAATTTTAGATGCCCAGGTTGAGTTATTTGGAGTTATAATTAGATAACTCAGTCTAACTGAGTTATAGTTAGTTAAACTAGTTCTAATAGTTGGAGGAACTAGTAGAGGTCTAGTAGTGGAGTAGTGCACCAGTACCACACCAGTTAACTAAATATTCACTCATAAATAACTCACGCATGGCAGTTTAGAGGAAGACCTAGTTGAGATTAGAGTGCAAGGATAGTGTACTATTAGTTGTATAATTTTCTGAGTTGTATAGATGGTGCATGCAATTAGTTGAGGACCTATGTTTGGATTGCGTAGTTATGGAGGAAGGATTTCGCAATTAAATATGGGTTTATTCTTTGAGGAATTATGTGAGGAAGTAGGGGCTTGGTAGGCAATAGAATTGGCTAAGTGTTGGCTAGAGCAGGCTTTTGAGGTGAAGAGTTAGATCATACTTGTGCATGGATTGTTCTAGTGTGAACAAACAATGTATTTTCTTATCAGATCTTCTAGTTAATGCAATATAGATAGTTGGGGTTTTGAGCTGTTTATTTCCCTAGGGAAATATTATGTTATGTGTGAATAATATTATTCCTCTTTCTTCTTATTGTTTTCATCAATCATTTTTGGTTTCCGCTGAGAAGAGTAGAGTGGATTCTTGTAAGAAAAATCTACACAAAAGAAGTGGACAAGGGGTTGGCCCCTTGTAATAACTTGTGGTGCTCCAAATGACAAGTGGGGGCACACAAGTGTCCTCATGGGTCTCCAAACAAATTGAAGATGCTTGTAGGTTACCCACAAGGGCCAGGATGATGGTATAGGTGATTCCACATCATCATGCAAGTCTTGGATCATCTTCCAAGTGTATGGTGCAAATATATGACCAATTGGGCATGATGGATTAGGTGTATCTTCCTCATCCAATAAGCGAACCACAAGCAATATCTAAATGGTTGTGGGTATCCATGGAGTGATGTTTGTTGTTGTGGGGGGTCATGGCTCTCAACGCACACTCTACATGTACCAATGTAGCCCTGTGGAGGATTAGGACCCCGTATAGGGAGACCAAACCCAAGATGGAGACAATATGCAATCTTGCATAGGATCCGATGCATCCCCTACCCTTATAGTACAATAAGTCATTAGATAAATTGAGTAAATGATCTTACCAATCATGGACCACAGGTGGGGAATTCATAATGGCATGCCCTTCCATAATGGGCTTCGGGATGTGCCAATGTCTCCTAAACTCCAAATGGGGTTAACCAAGAATCTATTAGGTGGTTTCTGCTTCTAAAGGGGATAATATATTCAAGGTACATCCTTAAAAAGGTGGTGGCATGTGACAGGTAGGTGAAAGAAGTAGGAGATGAGAAGGGGAAACCCTAGGCCACATGTCAAGGTACAAGGGTAGCTAATAAAAACGAAGCCCACACTTGGGTTTATAATGTATAGGAGGGAGAAATCAACATACATGAGGTGCCCCGACCTTGATTTTTCCACCCTTATTTATATTTTTTTTCCTTTTTATGATTTTCTTTGATTAAATTCTCGAGGCTCAAGGGGTAAGAGCACGATGTATAAGATATAGCAGTGAATACCCCCTTTTAAGGTAGGAAAATTCATTGCCCACCAGGGGTTGGGACAATCATGGGTTCATATATGATGAAGGAGGTTCATAAAACCTATAGAAACCAAGGTGATGGCCATGATGATGGGGTAGAGATCATGTATTGGATTTTTCCCACATGCTAAATGTGTTTTTCTTGGCCATCTTTTGCATTTTCTGGTACATTTTCCTGTTGAATGTGGCCAAATATGATTTTATCTTTCTTTTTAGTTGCATCAACCTTCAGGCATCATTCCAGGCCATGACACAAGGTGTGGGAAAGGGGAAGGGGCAAGCTAACCCCATGTGGACCCAGTGGAGGAATGTGGACCCACGCAGGAGAAATGATGAATGGGGTAATAATGAGTGGAAAGAGGGTAATAGAAGTAGATAAGGGAGTAGGACCACACAACCAAAATTGGGGTTTCCCATGAAATACCATCCCTAAATCCAAATGGTCAGTAAAAGAGATCCGATGGGACTAGAATGCAAGGTTAATATCCAAAAGGGGTATAGGGGACAAGGACACAGACCTAACCCATTATTTCTGTTGAATCCCCCATTAATACATGCCCAAAAGTGTCCATGATAAGCAAACTACAATACTCAATTACCAAATGAAAATGCATACATTTAGGTTCGGGAGGCCCACCTTCAAACATACAATCATAGAGATGGGTGAGGAACCACATGGCGAGCTCACGTGGCGGAGAAATAGAACAATGAGCTAGTTGGTAGCTGCAAGGAGCTAGTGGATTCTGGTTGAGTATTGTCGCAGAGGAAAAAAATTCTCTTAGGGATATCAACCAAAATATGGTGGGTAATAGTCCCGACAAGACCAAGTCTGCCCTACATCTTCAATTCAACCAAGTTTGAGGTAATTTGACCTCTTAAAATGTGTATATATAAGAGTAGCTTGACATCATTTGGTACACACATCCAAAAACATTTGATCTCTTGAGAAAGAAGGAGGAAAATCATTTAAAAGGACAAGTAAGAAGTCAAAATTAAAGGATAGAGAAAGCAAGGTTAAAGGTGAAGAAAAAATTGACCTTAAACTCCCACACGTGCAAAAATTCAGAATTTCAAGGCGGCAAAATTGCATACCTAGTTGCAGGTCTGAAATTATGTTGTAGGGAAACCAAAACTTCTATTGTAGGAGCCAAATTCTGAATTTTGAATAGCCTTGGAAGGGTTTGACTATCATTGACTTGAGGAGACTTTGACTTGTAGGAAAATTTTGAAATGAAGGATAACTTGGGGCTTATGAGTGGAATGGGTCTTGGATTTCTCATTTGATTTGATTCTATAAGTAGAGAAGAAGATTATTTTTGGGTTTTCCCCTTTGGAGGGGTTTTTCCCTAGATTGAGCCTACATCTTATTTCCATTGCCTTTTATGACCTTATTCTTTTATTGTCTTGATAATTGGTTGATGAAAATAATCTAACAAAGAATAATAAGAATCTAACGTAAATTCACAAAAAATTATCAAGGATAAGGAGAATTGTTTTAATTATTTCCCTACCTAATTCTCTAACATGGTTTGAGAGCTAAGGTGAGAAGAAGATAACTTGAAGATCATCATTGTTGGCATAAGTGGAAGACATCCATTGAAGGAAATAATTTGCTAAAGAACACAAGGAAAGTCTTAAAGAAGAAGACCTATTGACCTATGTTGGGAACGGGATCCCCCAAGGACAGTTTTGGGGCTAAAAGCCCATGTTTTGGGTTGAATTTTGTAATAAACTTGTAAAGTATCCGCATTTTGTGGTCACCGAGCGTGAAGGTGTCATGAGTCATAAAGGGTTGTCCGCCCTTATTTTTGTAAAGTAAAGTCGGCTGTAAACGATCTGCCCATGGTCCGTAGACCATGGTATTGTATCAAAAGAGCTAAGTAAGCTCTAAGTAGCGATAGGAGTAAGATAGTCATAGTTTTGAAGTAAGAAGTCTAGGTTTTGAGTCATAGCATAGGTAGAGGCTCTACAGCTGAGTGCGTAGAAGCCTAGGGTGGAAGTCCACAACTGAGTGCATGGACCCCTATAGCTATGTGCGCAGGGTAGATAGAGTCTATAATCATCTGAAGATATCAATAAAGAGAAGCTATTTACAAACTCTATGTCTTTATTTCCTGTTAATGCATCTTGTCACATTGTATATGAATTTCATTTGGAATACTTATATGATGTGTGAATGTATGTAATTACGTTGGATAATTGAATGCTAATAAGGATATCTGCTTACACGGTGCTAACTATGATTGTTTAGCAAGATAATTAAACACTTAAGGATAACATGGGAATCTATTCTATACGTCGCTTTAGCAGTGTGAAAGTACCTAAACTGTAAGCTAGGGCTGCGCAAAGGTACTGAAGGCCAAAATATAGGGCTAGTCTGGTGAGCCCTAGAACTAAGTGACCTACATGAAAGTAGGAACAGAAGGAATAAACCAACATCACAACCATCTCAGGGTGTGGAAACTTGGTTCTAGCATCCCCCCATACTGCTTCGGGTGATACTACGGTTCGCACTCTGCGGGCTGAGGCTGAAAGGGCCAGTAGTGTAGGGATTTGTTTGGCTAACTAACTCTAGACTAGGGTCAGGTCCCTCCAAGCCAACAATGGTTCCATTACTAGGACCATAATCTGCATAAGAGATGTGTGATGTCGTATCATTGGAATCCAACTAAGAAAGAGATCAAGGACTGGTTGGATAGGAAGATCCGCGAATTCGTGGCACAGGAGAACAGAAGCCCGCAACTAACAAAGGAATAGTCGCTACATAGGTACCTATATATAGAAATACATGAGATATTTTTCTTCTCCTTTCCAGTTGATCTATACGAGTGGATCACGAAGATAGAAGATAGCCAAGCAAGGTGGAATCTTGACGGTACCATTGTTTGGACCCTAGAGCTAGTATAAAAATTAGAAGCATCTAAGGATAAGATCACCCACACTATCAATCATTGCCTCAATTGTGTCATAGGAGGATTTGTAACTGAATTTTTGGTCGACACCTCAGTCAGCTACAACGAGGCTGAGTAGCGCTTTCTCAATGGTCTATGAGGTAAGTACGGGAAATCTTTGAATACCTGGATTAAAATGTTATTGTACGAAAATTGGGTTATGAAACTACCTTTATGTTTGGAGCTACAAAAGCAGAAAAACTTACAGGAACAAAGGAAGAAAGGGTCCCGAATATAGTCCATTGATTTCACCTCCGCAAAGTAACGAAGAGGGAATAACGCAGGGTTCTCTGCAAAGTGCTATCCAGTTAATAAGACAAGGATTCCTGCGACTACCACCTCCACCCACACCACCTCCAATTTCACCACCATCGCTTGCCACTTCACCCGTACCACCTCCACCTCCACCAAAGTTTAGTATGGAAAATTCAGTGAAGCTACCTTTTTTCAAAGGCCTGAGAAATGAGGACTCGAACTAGTTTTGGTTCTTGGTGAAAATTGTATGGGAAACTCAGGGCATTATAGATGATCACATGAAGAAGGTGACATTAGTTAGTGCTCTACAGGATCACATGCTAACCTAGTATATCAAGTACTCTAATGATAACCCAAATGCTGGAGTGGCAGACATCTAGACTGCCCTAAACAAAGAATTCAATAGGCCTAAATCTGAGGAACAATCAATTGTGGGGTTCAAAGAAATCGCGATGCAACTAGGCAAGACCCCTTGGGAACTAGATCAAAGGTTGAAGTGTAAAATCTGTGAGGATAATATGAACCTAATAGACAGACAACACCACGGGTGGTTTGTGGCTTCGCTCCTACCACACCTAAGGGTTGTGCTATCACAATAGAAGATGACGACTTAGGCAGAGGCCTTGTAAATTGCAATGGGACTACATGAAACACCGATGCATGATCCAAATATGGGGGTTTAGCAGATCCATGCATAGTTGAAAAATATTTTCCTTGAGATGAAAAGTTTGAAGTAGGATAGAAACACCAATGTACGATCCAAATATGGGGGTTTAGCAGATCCATGCGTAGTTGAAAAATCTTTGCCTTGAGATGCAAAGTTTGAAGTAGGATAGAACAGTTCGATCAGAGGTGTGAGAAGAGGTTTGGTGCCTGAAATGCAAGGGTTAGAGGCATGACAAAGACAATTACCCAATCTTTGTGAACCACCTAGAAGGAGGAGGACCAATGCCTTTGAGGTCGGAAGCTCAGGCAGGTCCAAGCGTGGGATCTGCATTGTGGTGCGCTATATGTCAGGTAGCAGGAAAACATGCCACATATAACTGTCATTTGCTACAAAAGTTTGTATAGACACTGCAGTGACTGTTCTGCAACTTTTGTAGGTTGGTACAATATGATGAGTGCAACTGTAGAAGCTATGAATTGATGATGGATAGAACACCCGCCTATAGGGTACAGGCAGAAACATGACCCCTAACCAGAGAGCGGGGATGGTGCAGACAGGATTTCAGGGGCGTGGACGAGGCTGAGGCGGAGGAGGACCTGGCAGAGGCTGGGGACAACTGATTTGCTACAATTGCAGAGGACCAGGACACTACACCCACGATTGCACTAACCCAACACGTTTGTCATGCAATTATTGTACTATGTTTGATCATGAAATAGAAGATTGTCCTATGCTGATAGCAAGGATATGTGACAAAGGGGTGCTACCACCTCAGCCAACTCAAAACCTACAAATGATGAGTTCTAAGTCATGCAAAGAGGATCTGAACGTGAATATAGTGCTTTGAAGTGGAATCACAACAGGAGATGACAAGGGGAAACAACCCGAAGACAACACATGGGTTCACAAAGCTCTAGCAAAGGAGGTTGAGTTTGATTTGGTGCACGCATGCGAAACATCCATGGAAGCAAAGAAGAGCTTTGTTGAGGCCTCCACCTCAGGGAGCAAGGATAAGCCTGATCAGAAGATGGACCCCTTTATGCTTACAACCTTCCTGGAGACCTGCATGAAATTACTGCGTGATAGCAAGGCTGTGAAGGGGTTACAGGAGCTCATAAATAGATGTGCCAGAAGCACTCCAAGTGAGGTGCGTGTAATATGAAAGATTGGTAAGCATAAAACAAGGACAAGATGGGAGATGAAACTAACTGCGCAGATAGGAGAGTATGAAATGGATCAAGTTATTTTGGACGTTGGGTCAAACTTGAATGTCCAACCAAAGCAGACTTGGGAACGGATGGGGAGACCCATGCTACAGTGGTCTCTGATTCAGCTAAGGATGGAAAATCAGCAAAAGATCATCCTCATGGGGTGGCTGCAAGGGGTGATTGTAGATATTGAAGGACGAGTGCATTGGCTGACTTTGAAGTAATATAAATTGTGGATGATAGCAACCCCTACCTTGCGCTCCTTGGAATTGATTGGGCTACTGATATGAATAGGGTAATCAACCTAAAGAAGAAGAAGATGATATTTGAGAAGAAATCTCTCCATGTAATAATAACACTAGATCATGCTGAAGGATCGTGCAATATCGAACCAATCTGCAATTATGAGAGCAATGACAATCTAGACTATATCTATAAGATAACAACATGAGACAAATATTGGGTGAATCCAACAGCGGATGGATGAATTACATGGAAACACGAGAGTTCATGCACTTCGGACTTTGATGAAGAATTAGAGCACTAGCAGAATTGGTTACATGAAGCAACTACACTGAGTTGTAATATGATGACCCAGTTGTTTTTTTTGTGTGTCGTCAGAGGTAAGAAATCTGCCCACTTATGATGGCCTGAATGATGCAGATATCTTTTTGGATGCTTTTGAGAGGGAGGTACCAGAAAAGCAGTGCTTCTAGGCATTGGACTGGGCACTGCGTGCTACAATCGCAAGATGGTCAGGTACACACAAGGGAGGCTTTGATGATTGGTGCAAATGTAGGAGGATGATGAGAACACACTTTGGGAAGCTGAAGGTGTGAATAACAAATAAATATGATGGGTAGGATGATCTGAGTGTGCACTTGGCCAAATGGGCTCAGGCTTATGGAGAAAAGCTCCAACCTGAATGGGTGAACTTGTTCTGTCACACCCTGGATTTCATCCCTATGAACCGGTATGTAGAAACAGAGATCTGCCATGGTACAGGTGAGTGGGATATTCTGCGCGAAGGATTCATAGTGAAATTTAGCTTTGAAGACATGTTTGACTGTATTGACAAGGCACTACAAGAGGTGAAAGCAACAATCTTTAGGATACTGCAGGATCCTTTGGACCTAATTTAGCAGGATTGGGCTACTCAGCTAAGTCACGTGCTAGAATGCTATAATGTAACCACTGAAGAAGAGGAAGAGGATCTGCGAAATGTTAACATTGCTAAAACAGAAGGTCACCACGAGGTTGAAGGACTGCAGATTGAGAATCCTGATATAACCGTGCTGCTGAAAATGAAACAAATAAACTTGGGTACGGAGGAAAATCCCAAATTCACGAAGAATGGAGATTAATAGGATGACGGGATGATGGATAAGGTCGTTGAATTTCTCCACGAATACCAGGATTTGTTCCCTACCAAGTTTACGGATTTAAAAGGGATAATCAGGGACCTAGGTGTTATGAAGATCACGTTGAAACCCAATGCGAAGATGGTTAAGCAAAGACCTTACCATCTCAATCCAAAGTATAGTGAGAAGGTCCGCTTAGAGTTAGACAAGATGCTCATGGCAGGAATCATTGAGCCTGTGGAAGAATCTGACTGTGTAAGCCTAATGTTGGTACAGGAGAAGAAGCAGAAGGATGTAATAAGGATATGCGTGGATCTCAGAAAGTTGAATGATGCTTGTGTACATGATCCTTTCCTGACTCCATTCATGGATGAAGTGTCTGATAATGTAGGTGGTCAGGAAGCATATTCCTTCACTGATGGGTTTTCTGGGTACCATCAGATCAAAATCGCGCTGGAGGATAGGAGTAAGATGACCTTAGCAACTGAGTGGGGGTGTTTCTCGCATGTAGTCGTTGCGACATTCAAGGAATTTATTCATAAGTTCCTGGAAGTATACTTTGACGACTATACTGTGTTTGGGCTGGTGAAATGCCATGTGACAAGTTTGTGCTTGATGCTAGATACCTGTTGAAGATACCAGATAATGCTTAATCTGAAAAAGTGCTTGTTTTGTGTTCCTTTTGGGACCCTACTAGGTCATGTGGCTTGTAGATAGGGACTAATGGTAGATCCTGTGAAGATCATGGTGATACTAAATTTGGAAGCACCGAGGAGTGTGAAAAAGCTACGCACTACCCTAGGACATATAGGATATTACAAAAAGTTTATCAAAGGCTATGCCCAGATCACCACACCTATGGAGAAGTTGTTGCAGAAGGATGTCACATTCTGTTGGAACAAGGATTGTAAGAAGAGCTTGGATATATTGAAAGAAAATATGGTCACTATGTCGATTTTAGTCTTATCAAATTGGAAGAAGGAGTTTCATGTCCATGTCGACATGTCATGTATAGCGCTAGGAGTAGTATTGACATAGGCTAACAGAGAAGACTTGGACCACCCTATCGCATTTTCAAGCAGAAGGTCATCCAAGGTGGAGAAGGACTATTCCACCATCGAGCACGAAGGGTTAGCTATGGTATGCGCGCTCTAGAAGTTTAGATACTACTTGTTGGGTGGCCATTTTAAGATGTATACAGATCATTCCGCACTGAAATCCCTGGTCAATAAGCCTGTGTTGGGGGGGGAGAATCTACAGATGGCTGCCATTGTTCTAGGAGTATGATTTTAAAGTTATTGTGAAGCCTGGACGATTGAACGCGAGACTAGACCCTCTATTGCACATCTAAACAAGGGAAGAGCCCACTAATTTGGAGGAAGGATTGCCTGATGTGCAGCTCTTTGGAGTGTGCATCATGGATGGTCATTTTGAAGATATCATACACTTCTTAACGACAAGAGCTACCCCAGAAGGATACACCATCCAGCAAAATAAGGAGCTAATGGTGTGCATGTCAGACTTTTCTGTCATTACTGGGCATCTGTACAAAATGAGGTCTGATGAGATATTGCGATGATATGTACCAGAGTTTGAAAGGAGCAATATCCTCGTGGATGCTTATGGGGGTGCCATAGTAGGAAAATATGCAGGGAGAGTGACTATGCAAAAGATTCTACGCGCAGGGTTGTGGTGGTCAATCCTCCATCAGGATTCAAAAGCTTACTGTAAAGCATGTGATCTGTGTCAAAGGACTTGCATGCCATTGCAGAGGGATGAGATGCCTCTAAATCCATAGATGACATTACAACCATTTGAGAAATGGGCAATAGATTTTGTGAGACCCATCCAACCCCAAGGAAAGATGGGAGCAAGGTACATTATCACCACAATGGAGTATTTGACTCGATGGGTGGAGGCACAACCTGTAAAGGATTGTATAGACATAACTATTGCGAATTTCCTCTTTTAGTATGTGTTGACGCGATTTGACTGTCCAAAGATTTTGATGAGTGATTGCAGTACACACTTTCTAAATGAGACAATCAGCATGCTAATGGAGGAATTTCTGGTATATCACCAAAAGAGCACACCTTATCACCCGTAGGCTAAAGGAACAATGGAAGAATTCGATAAAGTGCTCAAGAATGCACTAACCAAGGTTTGCAATGCTCATCAAAGTGATTGGGACCTACACATACCTGCAGTACTATGGGCCTATCAGACGACATGCAAGAAGTTGATTAGACAAGCTCCCTTTGGGCTTGTCTATGGTGTTGAAGCGGTAATGCCTACGGAATATATTGTGCCTAGTCTGCGCATAGCGGCACTCATGGGTATGATGGATCGCGGAGCCCTGTAGGAGAGGCTCACATAGTTGGCTAAGCTTGAGGAAGAGATACTTCTGGCTGGACTTCACCAACAGGTCCAAAAGCAGCACGAAAAAGCATGGCATGATCAGCACATTAAGCTATGCACCTTTAAGGTAAATGACCTGGTTTTTTTATATGATAGTAAGTTTGATAAATTTCCAGGGAAGTTCAGAATGCACTAGTTAGGGGCCTATGTCATTAGGGGGATTACCGATGGAGGAGTGGTATAACTAATCAAATTGAATGAAGAACCTTTCCCAGGGATGGAGAATGGTAGTTGCTTGAAGCCATACACTAGTGGTCTGGCCATGTGACTACATGAAGGTAGCATAGTCTTAGCACTCCAGGCAACTGAAAGGAGGTGTAGGACAATAAACTACACTACCTAGGTTGGGGAGTTGCGCAATTGGAGGATTGTGTGAAGCAAGGAAGTGTCACAGGGCTTACGACAGCACGAAGGGAGTTGCGCTACCCAGGGATAAATTGCGTAGGTCAACCAGAAAGTGACTGTTAAAGTCATTGTTCATGATTTAATGGTATAAATGCGGCCAAATGGAGTGGGTGGTTGGCATTTAAGACGAAATTTATGGGTCAGATCCTCGAAGATTTGCCACTAATCTAGCATTAATGAACCGAATTTGGGGGGAACGATCGGATTTGAATCCCTATAAATTACAAGTGTCTGTCTAGCAAATAACACTTGGCATTTTGAGAATTGAGTTGTTGAGCTCTCAGGCACACATGAATTATGAGCACTATGAACTTCTGATAGCTAGTAAAGTATTTGAGACATTGCTAAAGGAGACACAGGATTTCCTACAAAAAATCATGTCGGTGCCCATAAAAGCCATAGATACCGAAGCGGAGGAGTCAGTGCCGTAATTGGAGATGGAGGTAGAGGAAGTTGTTCCAAAAGTGGCCAAAGTATTAGCAGAAGTCCCTAAATCACCAAGGACACTGAGACCAATGACGACCCCAACCAAGGAGACCATGAAGGATGAGAAGTGTAAGTAGCCTGCAATACCGCTGCACACATCACCAAGAAGAAACCCACCAAAGCCTACCACACAAGAGAAGGGAAAAGCCATCAATTTGGAGCCGAAGGAGGAAGAAATTGAAGACATCCTAATGGAAAATGAGGATGTGGGAGTAGAAGTGAAAGAGGTTGAAGCCCAGGGTGTTGACCCTATTACTCGGTTGCCTGAGTGTGTCCCTCTGCACAAGGGCAAGACCAAGGTGCCAAAAGACATCGATGAGAGAAATGTCCCCTTGCAAACCCCTCTACTACTGGATGAAATTGTTTTTGAAGGATTGCGCATGGGGCAGGTTCCTATGTTGAAACTTGAAGATTGGGACTTTGCCAATCACGAGAAGATATCACACTTGGCATCCGAGCAATTGATGCTACACATCATCAATACAAACACCAAAATGACCACATTGGAGCCACAGAGGTGGCTCAGAGGAGTACACAAGGTAGGGTTACTCAACCTGCTTTGGCTGTCGCACTACAACTGCACTTTGGTTACTGTATTCATCATCAAATAGCTACTATGCTTGGTGCATGATGGGTGTCTGTGGCTAGAGGAGCCAATACCCATCATGGATATATTGATCCATAGGATAACATGGTTGTCTTATAATGGAGAAAATCCGGCCATGATATTTGGTAGAAAAGGTGGTGAGCAGGCCCTCGCGGAGTCCATGAAAGAAAACTTTAAGATGGTGAAGAAGCCATGCAGATATGCCATATCCAGCATCTCCGACCCTGCTGTAACGGTAGTTACACATATTTTAGTATGGAAAGTGCTGAGGAAGTGTCGCGCCGATGAGGTGCCAGCACCTATCTTTGCACTAGCAACAAAGTGCGTCGAAGGAGTCTAGTTCAACTGGTTGGACTACCTTCGTGGTGGGTTCCTAGCAAACTATCGTGAAGTGCAGGAGCTCAGAAAGATGTTCCACTACGCGTGGCTCTTTCTGTCAATTGTGCTAGCAGTGTGGGAGCTGCCAGAGGAAAGTGAATTCCCTTCGGTAGTGCCAAACCTACCAGAAGCAGCAAAGTATGTTTTACTGTGGGCGACCAAGGACGTGTAGCAAATCAAGGATAGTAAGATCATTTAGATCTTGATGGAGATGAACATCCACATGGGCATCAATCACAAACCACGGTTGTCACCTATGGTGTACACCAACTTGTAGGGCTACGCAGAGTTTAAAGCATACTTTCACCATTTTTCCATTAGGGCGAGGAAGGACCCTATGCAGAAATGGTATGACTTGCCTTACCTTGAAATGGATGATGCCATTGATGCAGTACTCAATCAATGGCTAGCAAAGTGGCACACTACAACAAACTTAGCAGTGGGAGGGAGCAAGTCTACCGCATAAAAAAAGAAGGAGGAGGCCAAGCCTAAGATGACACAGCTGGCTGAAAAGAGGAAAAAGGAGGCCACTAACAAGGCCCAGGCAGAGAGCAATGTGGCTTAGCAGAAAGGGAAGAAAACAAGTGGAATAGAGCGGGGATCTGATAAAGGCGTGAGGTCACCTTCACCTAAGACAGAGGAGGAGATGGACGAGCAGACAGAGCAACATGACGCAAACCCTCAAGCGACTTCTGCCAGATGAAGCCCTAGCTGGATGAGGCTTACATGGTAACAAGCTCTATTGAAGGAAATCTTGTGACTCTACAAGCAACTCAGCAAAAGCTTTAGGCTGATAGTTCAAGAGCGATGACCGAGCAGATGGTCGAAGATGCGAAGCAGGCGGCAGCTCAGTCCACTGCTAAGGTTGCGGTCATACGAGTCGACCTAGAAGGTCTTCGCACTAAGATCTTCATGCTTGCCAAGTGACTTGAGGGCAAGTCACGATGTTTATGTTGGGGGCCTGTTGAGAACAAGATCCCCTAAGGATAGTTTTGGGGTTAAAAGCCCATGTTTTAGGTCAATTTTTGTAATAAACTTGTAAATTCTCCACATTTTGTGGTTACGGAGCGCGAAGGTGTCATGAGTCATAAAGGGTTGTCCGCCCTTATTTTTGTAAAGTAAATTCAGCTGTAAAAGATCTAGCTATGGTCCACAGACCATGGGATTGTATAAAAAGAGCTAATTAAGTAAGTTCTAAGTAGCGATAGGAGTTAGATAGTCATAGCTTTGAAGTAAGAAGTCTAAGTTTTGAGTCGTATCGTAGGTAGAGGCTCTACAACTGAGTGCGCAGAGGCCTAGGGTGGAAGTCCACAGCTGAGTGTGTGGACCCCTGCAGCTATGTGCATAGAGTGGATAAAGTTTGTAATCATCTGAAGATATCAATAAAGAGAAGCTATTTACAAAATCTGTGTATTTATTTCATGTTAATGCATCTTGTCATATTGTATATGAATTTCACTTATAATACTTATATGATGCACGAATGTATGTAATTACGTTGGATAATTGAACGGTAATAAGGATATCTGTTTACGCGGTGCTAACTTGTTTGTTTAGCAAGATAATTAAACACTTAAGGATAACTTGGGAATCTATTCTATACATTGCTTTAGCAGTGCAAAAGTACCTGAACTAGGTTATGGCTGTGTGAAGGCCAATCATACCCTTTCGTAGAGGTACTAAAGGCCAGAAAATAGGGCTAGTCTAGCGAGCCCTAGAACTAAGTGACCTATGTGAAAGTAGGAATAGAAGAAATAAACAAACATCACAACCATCTTAGGGTGCGGAAACTTGGTTCCAGCATCCCCCCATACTGCTTCGAGTGAGACTTCGGTCCATGCTTCACAGGCTGATGTGGAAAGGGCCAGTAGTGTAGGGATTTGTTTGGCTAACTAACACTGAACCTGGGTTGGGCCTCTTTAAGCCAACAACCTAGAAGAAAGAAGAATATAAGCTCACATTGGAGGCTCTCTAATGCACTCTATCATCTTTAAGGAGAACATCTATATTTCTCTTTCTTAGAGTTTTTTTTCTATTAATGTATATATTTGAAGTCTCTTGAAGGTTCTTGAAAACATTTAGTTGAAGGCATCATCAAAAGGGACACTTTTTTGACAAGTAAGTACCATATTGTATACAACTCTTTGCTTTGATCCCTTGCCTTAAAAAACCCTAGCCCCCAATGGGCGCAGTGGAGGGGGCTCCTCCCTCTCCCCCTCTCCCTCCCATGTCTCCCTTGCACTCATTCCCCTCTGTAGATGAAGAATCGTCGGCCTTTCAGGCCATGGTGACTTCTCTATTGAAGCACGCAAAGACTATGACACCGTAGTCACATTTCGTTAAACAAAATGATGAGATCTATGACAATTCCCTCCTAGTTGGAGTCCGAAGAACTTCTCTGTGTTGGAAATAATACTGAGAAGGGTGTTGAATCAATATTATCAAGTCAATTAATTTTCATTTCATACAAAGATTTGCATACGCTACTTTAGTCAGTACAAACATTGTATATACGCAACTTCAGTTAATTAAACTTGTGCATAACTTGCAGACTTATAATTTAGTTTACTTCTTCAAATGTTGATCATTAATCTATGTGTCATAATCATATAAATAGTAACCAGGAACAGCAAAAATAGAGGAAACGGTCACACACAATAACACAAGATATAAGGTGGAAACCTAATGTGGGTGAAAGCCACCTATTGTAATTCGTCTCTATCTTCTTTCAATTAGAAACATCTTTTTACAATGTATTTGTACTAGTGTAGTGTTATACCAGTACACAGGTTGCTACCTACAGAAGGCTACAACCTTCTCTCATTCTCCAGCCTCTCCTGGAAGGGAGCTATAACCCCCTAAGCTTCTGTACTAGCTGAGATACTAGTACATAGTTACTGACCTACAGAAGGCTACAACCTTCTCTTTTCTTCCAGGGACGACGCTTCATAAATTTTTAGATTGGATCCATGAATGACTTCAACCAAACATCAAGTATATCTACATCAATCAATCGCCTTTGTACAAACAAATACTGAATCAACCAATGACTTCTCAGAATGCTGTAACCAGAAAACAGTAACAGTAACCAGACACCAATTATGAACCCAGAACACTGCAGCAATAAATAGAAGCAGCTAAAGCATATTTCATGAGACGTACGTTACTTCAAAATATAGAAACATGCGTACATACGTAGCTGTATCAAGACAAACCAGCGTATACGTTGTCTTCTTTGGCTGAACTTGCATGTATATGCGCCTCTGATGTGCCGAATCTGCGTACATATCTATAAAATATAATTTACCTTTTTCACTTAGTAGTTATACCCAGATTATCAGATTTATAGATCTAACCATGTGCCAATTATAACATATCAAAAAAATCACACAATGATACTAGTATTCAAGCCTTAAGATTTTGACCCATCAATATAACTTATCCATCTTTTAGCACTCAGGTTCCTCCTTGGTTCAGATCTAGCTATGCACCACAAACCAATCACCAGTATTCTAGATTTTTCTCCTCTTAAGATATTCTGCACTTGAGTCTGTACCCATGCCAAATGATCTCCTTTTCTTTTTATAGTCTTAGGCCTTACTCAAACCATAGTCCAAAACCATTGAGAACCAATACTAGGGACCCAATACCTAGGTTCAACACTTTGGATGCAAAAACCAAGGACCAAAACCATAGGTTCAAATATGTCGAACTAAATACCATGGACCAAACATAAGTTTTCCCACATGTACGTGCTTTTCTTTGCATGAAAGTGCATGCATACGTATACGTGTCTTTTGATTGGTAATCCCGCGTGTATACACGACTTTGTTAAGAGTAACTTGTGTATACCTCATTTTCTTATATTCTGAGAGCCTGAACTGTGATCTGCCATTTGAGTGAGTTTCCATCAAGGACAACACCTATGTCATAGAACCAAACCTGTGTCATAATGCCAATAATCTCCCCCTTTGGACTTGATGGCAACCCCAAGTCACTCAAAGTCATTCTCCCCCTTTGACATCAAGGGCAAAGGGTTATGCTCCCCCTGAGTACATGCTGAATTCTCTACTCTGTTGTGATGTCTAAGCTCCCCCTAACTGTAGGAAAGGTAGCAAGACTATGATTTTTATTAACAACTATCATCAACAACATCTATCAATCATCATTTAGACCAACAACCATGTTCTCCCTCTAACATCAAAACAACTGTGAAATTGAACCAAGATCTTCTAAGATAATGCCAATAATGCATTATTAGAAGAATATATATATGCTCCCCCTGAGCCTGTGCTAGATGGTCTCTGTCAGACCCATATCAGACTCTTTTCATCCTAATCCTGGCCCCACTACTTTTCTTCAAACCAACATATACGCGACTGTACCCACAGACACTCGTGTATGTACGTGGATTCCCCACATGAAACTCGCGTACAACCATTGATCTCTGAAACAGACAAGATTCAACAGCAATATGATGCATCAACCACCCCCAACTTTTGTTTGAGGTATTCAAATGTCTCCCTGGGTAGTGGTTTGGTGAGTATGTCAGCAACTTGTTCCTTAGAGGTAACATACTCCAATTTGACCTTTTGTTCAAGCACTTGTTCTCGGAGAAAATGATACTTGATAGGTATGTGCTTAGTCTTTATATGCATGAAGGGATTCTTTGAAATATTGATTGCACTTGTATTATCACAAAAAATGGAGATAGGTGGAGTACAAGTGATTTGAAGGTCTTGCAGTGTTTGCATCATCCAAAGGAGTTGTGTGCAACAAGATGCAGCAGCTACATATTCTGCTTCAGCTGTAGCTAATGCAATTGAACTCTGTTTCTTTCTAAACCAAGATACTAATCTAGGACCCATGAAGAGTGCACCACCACTAGTGCTTTTTCTGTCATCCATGCTTCCTACCCAATTTGCATTTGTATATGCATGAAGTGTGAGATCTGTACCTCTAGGATACCATAAGCCATAGTTTTGAGTTCCTTGAAGGTGTTAGCACCTAAATCCGCCTCAGGCTAAAGGAAGGCAAAATTCAGGGTAACCACAAACCACGCTCATTCTGGTAGCTAGCCCTACCGGAACAGGAGAGGGCTCTCCCTGAGTCACACTCAATGAATAAGTAAATGAAATGGCCTGAGATGACTTACAATGAACTATTTGTCTTAGGCTAGTAAGTGAAAAATGAATATAAGGAGTGATTTTGATGAATGACTATATTTCTGGGATGTTATGGGACCACTACACCTTAATGAACAGAGAACTTAACATGAAGGCACAGATTATTTTGTGTGGCAAGGTAGGCTGAAAGCATGGAAATTTAGTTTTCAAATATGGCGGAATGGAAAGATTGATTAAGAAGGTGAAAAGGGCATGGGCGACATGAGTCCTTTTCAATAGAAGAATGAACACAGTACATGAAATTTTCCCACAGGTAGAGCAATAGAATTGAATTCTACCTAATCTCACTCAAAAAATTTCACCAGAAATGGATACGAAATGAAACTATGGAACATAACAAAGAAATGGAGAGATTGATTAAGAAGGTGAAAAGGGCATGGACAACATGAATCCTTTTCAACAGAAGAATGAAACACTGCACATGAAATTTTCCCACAGGTAGAGCAATAGAATTGAATTCTACCTGATCTCACTCGAAAACTTTCACCAAAAATGAATGGGAAATGAAATACGAAACATAACGAGATACATATGAAACATAAGAGAAACACTTGCTACACTCACAACCACAGGAATCTCATGAAACAGAGCCGCTGCCTTTCATTAATTCTCTATAAAAATATACAATGCAGAAACCAAGTTTCTTTCCCACAGTCTCCCAGAAGTTACAAGCCAACCAACCCTTTGCAAATAAAATGTATACAATATATATAATGTGGGGAGAAGAGATGGAACACCCAGTGGTTGGGAAGTTACTCAAATCATTTCGAAATGGAACTGGAGAGCCAACCATCAGCTACAGGTGTGGCGCTCTCAAGCATGACATTTGGCATGTGGTGACCCTTTGCATTCTTCGCCACTGGGATAGATGCCCACCTGGAGAGAAAAATCTTTAAAAGCCGCCTTTGGTACCAAAAAACTGAAGAGTGTATGACTGGGCCCACTTGGAGAAGTCGCGACCCGAAATTTCGCGAAACGGGAGCAAACTGGGCAAAAATTCCTTTGTGCGCCGCATGCTTTTCTCTACGTGTCACGCTACGTTTGGGCCTATTTTGGGGCACTTGAAGGTGTCCAAAATGTTCCCAAGTGGGCTTGTTGGAAAGCTTGGTCTGTCTAATTTCTAACCCCACTAGAATTTCTGAATTTGAAGCTCATTTGCCCCTCCAAATCTTCATTCTCCCAAGACTGCTTTCTGTGTGTCCAAAAAGTGGTAGAAAGGCCATTTTTTGGTGTTTTTTGACCTTTAGGAGACCCAAAACTTATCAAAATTTCTAACTCTAACACCAATAGATTTATTTTTTGATGATGAATCCAAAAATGCAAACCTTTTCTTGATTGGACTGCTAGAATTTTAATGTCGCACAAGGTGCGCAATGCACAGGGAGAAAATCCCTGTTTTTCGCCCAAAAAATTTCCCTGTGACCAAAATTTGCCCAAATTTTTTGAGATTTGGGCTGGAAGTTATATATGGGGTACTTTGCTGAGTCAAGGAGGCCTCAGCCAAGATCCTAAGCCTATCTTGTTGTTTTTCCCTTTTTTCCCTTTTTGTGGCTTTCCTCAGTTTTGCTTTCAAACTCCTTATTCGGGCTCTCAAACTCAAGTTTCGTGCCCTGTAATGAAATGCCATGTGGTTCGACAGAGCAAGGCCTTTGTCAGCCTTGTGTATTAGCCTCTCCAAATGCATGTTTACCCTCTTAAGGTTGGCCTCCCTATCCTCATTGATTTCTTGCTCCAAAGATGTGAGCTCAACCCTTCTTCTTTGGGCAGCTTGGCAATGCTCTCGAATGCTTTGCAGCTCCATGATCGCCTGCGGGTCCTCAAGCTGCTTGTTTCTCTGCTCCAGGTACTTCATGTTCCACTTGGCCCTCTCCACATCTACATCATCATTCTAAATGGGGATTAAATCGGCCTCCTGTTCACCTGATGGCCCCTCATCATGCATAGGTTTCTTGTCCTTGTCCTGTATTGTTCTGAGGGGAGCATCAGCAAGAAAATCCAACTTTACCTTCTCTTTTTTCTTGATTAGGGTTTCCTAGAGTATTTTCTTCAATTGCTTGATTTTGACTTTGGAGACTTGATTCCTTGTATAGCAATGAGTAGCCATGCGTCTTTGAAATTTGTTATCTCTTTTGGCCTTCTTAAGAAGATTGTTTGAATGGAAATTTACTTTGTCAAGCCAAAACTCCCTATTTTCATTGATTTCTCTTGTGGACCTGTTCTCCTGAAGCTGTTTCACTGTGGGTCTCCTCCTCATATTCTTATGAAACCTCGGATGCCATGGCTACTGTTTTAAAAGTTGAATTTGGGCTGCCCTTTGATTTAAATGAATCTAGAAGTTGCTTTGACAATCTGCCACCAAGGGGAAAATTTAATAGGGATAATTAGGATGGGGATAATATAATGGGAATAGGGGTTTACAGGAGAATTTTTTTTAGGGATATACAGGGGATTTTGGGGTATTTTGATAGGGTAGAGTTTGGGTTTTTAGCAAGGTAGGGTTTTAGGTTTTGTAAGGTAGGGTTTGTGTTTATTGAGCAATAGGAGGAGGGGAAGGGAGTATGATCTTGGTAATGTTAGGGTAATGATTATGGGGACAATGGCATAGGGAAATAAGGAGCAAGGGTAGGGTAGGAAGAATAAATTGGCAGCAACAAAACTGTAGCAAAAACCCTAGCAGAACAGCCTTTCTTTGATGTCTTCTTGTGTTTGCTTTATGAAACTTTTTGCATTCAATCACAGGAAATAAACCATAATATCTCTATCTAATTTGATGAGAAAGCCCTAATATAGAGCCTACCTATTGATTTGAGGTGTTTCACAGGCAACTTGAGGCAATTTGGCACATTCTGGGTGCTTTATCTTTGTGCGTCGTGCCCCTGTCTGTGTGCATCGCGCCCTAGTTATATGCGCCGCGCTCCTCTTCCTCTGTGTGTAACGCTTTTTCCAGAGGACTTTTGGAGGCCTTCCTGGTGTCCAAATTGAGCACGATATAGCTTGTTGGAAAGGGATTTGAGTCTACTTTCCAACCTAATTAGAATGTTTCCATTTGGAGTTCATTTTCCCTGTCAAAGATCAAATCTCCCAAGACTGGTCAAAATGTGCCGAATGAGGCTACCTAAAGGCAGAGTGCTGTTACAGTCAACTTTTGAATGCCTTCCTCAACTCCAAATTGAGCTCATGATAGCTCATTGGAAATCTTGTTGTGTCTAGTTATCATTTGACTCATCAAGAAAGTCATTTGGCCAACTAAGCTAGGAGAAAATTTGACTTTCTCAAGGTCACTTCAGAGATGCATCAATTATCCCAAGGCAACTATATTTTTGACGTTTATCCAAAACCATGACACCTGTGTAAAAAGTGAAGGAGTTTTTCTTCCTTGTTCTGTTACGGACAAAATCCTCTCTCAGTTTTTCCCAATTCATCATTCCTTGCTCAGAAACATCATTTGAGTGAAACCTACCCCAATGTGGGGAACAAGAGATTTGTCGAAATGAAGCGAAATGAAGGGGATAGGGAGCTTCTAAATTCTTGAGGAAATTTTGGGAAGTATGGAGGGATGTTAGGAAGTAGGGGAAAGTGGAATCTTAGAAATTGAGTTAGGGGAAGGGGTCCAAAAAGGCAAAACACAGGCCCAACCTAGAAAATTGCCAGGTTGTAGCAAGAAACTAGGGTTTGTGCGAAAATGAGGAATTTGGGGAATCTTAGTGATGGGAAGCGTTTGATAAGGTACTTTAAGGATAGGGGAAGGTGTATGAACATTAGGATATAAGTTTTTCCAATGATTTGACCGTCCAAGAGAAATTGCCTTCAAAACCCTAGGAGAGGGAAATGACCTTACCTAGGCGCAACTGAAGCATGAACAAGGTGTAAAATGACCTAGTGGAACCTGACATGATAATGACAACCCTCTGAACGATGGTACACTCAGCTGAATGGTGACATGGACCGACATTTGGACAACTTTGACAAGGGTAAAATCAAACCCTAGACCTAATGCCTAGTGACCAAATTTTGCTTGAAGACTCACTGAAATGACAAAATTTGACCTTGAAACCTTAAAATCACTTTGTAAGAGCATGTTTGATCACTGGAGGAAAGCTGCAAAGGCTGTCACTAACATTGGCTCCAATAGGGATGGCAGCTCCTTGGAGGTGCCAAGAACTACAGATCTTTAGGTGAGTAGACAGTGCCTTCGTCCATTGGGCTATGGAGTCCATTATACCGATAAACCAACATGACTCAATTTATTGACTAAAACTTGACTCAAACTAACTCAATGCGAACTAAAATGACTGAAGAACTTGACTCTATGCAAAAGGAAATGACTCATGACTGACTTAACTAAAACAAGAACTGACAAAACTTATTCAATGGCAGCAGTCCATCAAGATTTGAGGGTTTCAAATCATGATGACAGCCACCTGCATACTAATGCAATATGTACAATCATGTGTAATGTGTCTTCCAATGTAACTAATCAAGTAGATGCCTCCTTGATTGATTCTCCGGATCAAATCTTCTGGTCAACAACAGATACTGGTAATTGGGCCTCCAAAAACATAATTGACCATGATCTTTTTCATCACTGAATACTGTAATAAACACCTTCACGGCTGACTGCAATAGATGTGCCAGAGGGTCTGTAAAAACATGAAGTCTGTCCTCCTGCTGAAAGAACAAGGTGTATTTCTCCTTTGCTTCTAATTTTCCTTCATAATGTACTTCAGTATGAGTATGTTCTTGATCCTCATAAAATTCTGAACAGGTAGATGAGTGAATCTCCTCTTGAAAACACATTTCAAAACATGAAACATATAAAGAAGAATCTGAAATGGAATCCTAAATGGTATGATCTTTAGTAGTCTGAGTATATTGTAAGTCATCTTCATATGATACGACAGCCAGATTCTCATTACATTCATCACATTCATTAATCATGATAAAAGCAACTTCAGATGATTCTTGAAACCCAACACTAACATTCATACCATCTACCAATGATTCATCCAAGGAAACTTTTTCACTTACTTGAACCAAATTCTCATCTTGATATTCATGAACTGAATGAGCTACCTCCTCATGAAGATGTAGTTCTGGTGAGATAAGGTCAGTTAGGTTTGTACCTCTGTTTCTCCATTTGAGGCAGCCTCAACCATGCAACTCTCTTTTTCCTCCTCACCATCTATCTCTTGATCTGATTTATCATCCCCATTATCTGAGATTGGAACATTATTTTCTTGCATATCATCTTTTATTTCCACCAGATTCGAAACAAAACTTCTTCTTTCATCATTTCCAACCATATGGAAATCTTCAACCTGCTAATCTATAAAGTTGTTCACCGGACTGTCATCCTTTTCTTTAGAGATATTACAAAGATTCTACCTTATAAACTGAAATGCTTCGTAACACAAGAGTATAGAATCCTCTTGCATCATTAAATCATGTATTTCAGCTGCCTCACCTTCATCTGTAATCTGACCTTGAATTTTGTTTGGTGGCTGCAAATCTGGTTCTGTATCCAAAATGATTTCATCAATCATTTCAAGGGAAGATTTCTTATTAATGACCTGCTCAAAAATTTCACCATCTGTCTCATCTTCAACATTAAAACTGAGAGATTGTTGATTTCCTACAAGATTTTCATTTGAATATTTGCTATGCAATTTACCCCGCAAAAACTGAAATGATTCAAAAGAGAGGGGTAAGGAATCTTCTTGTGTCGTTTGATCATATAAGCCAGCTTCTCTGTCTTCATGTGCAACCTGACTATTAATGGCATTTGGGGGCTGGAACTCTGAATATAAGAAGTCTGGAACAAAGTTTTCATCTCCCTCAAGAGGATCCAAATCAAGATTTTTCGATGGCTGATGTCTGATTGCATGGAAATTATCTCTGATGAACTGACATGAATCAAAGCACAAAGGCAAAGATCCTTCACTTACCTCAAAATCTGTTGCACTTTCCTCATCGTTTCCATAGCTGATATGCCTCGGTTGATCACTGTACTTGAGCTGCTGTAAGTGAACTTCCCCATCCCATAAACTGGTTGTTGATTTGTCTGCAAGATTAGCTTTTGTTTGGAGAGCATAATCATCATCATCATACTGATCGAACTGAGGCAAATCGTCAGTATAAAACATCTCATCAAGCATACATGTTATATCAACAGGTCTTTCTTCTCCAATATGATCTACAAAACAATCCTTATGACTACTGAGATAAGAAACAAAATGTTTTGGATCAGCCACTTTTTCATGAACGCCATTTTCATCTTTTGCAGTCATTTTTCTCACCGTCTCTTCTATTGCACTCACCAAAATGTCAAGCTTTTCCTTTGAAGGTGTAGTTTTCTCTAGATCCACGTTTTTCATCTCTTCTTCTTTCAACCTTGCCCTTCTGATCAGAAAATGAGCCTCTACATTTACTGCATTGTTCTACATCTCTTCAAGTGTTGCGACATTCTTTTCTCTCAGCTGAAACTCCATTTCCGGATCAAAGGAACCCAGGTAGTGCAAGAGAGCAGATCCAGGAGGGGGTCTTATATCAACCAGCATTGAATAATAAAATTGATTAAATCTGGCTGAAAATTGTTGTATTGTCTCCCCTGGTAGTCTTTTCAACTGATTATACTCTTCTACGATAAGGAAAATGTTTTGTTTGATCCTCCACCTGTCAAGAAAAACTTTGATGAACTATTGTAAATCTATGATGCTCGCATCCGGCAAGGCTTTGAACCAACTCTTGACTTTGCCTTGCAAAGAAAGAGCAAAAAGCTTTATACTGACATCTCCTTCATCAATTTTATAAAGGTCTAGAAAAGTCTCAACATTCTGCACATGTTGCTCAGCATTGACATTCTTACATTCACCGTCAAATCTTGGCAAGTATAGATCATAGTTTTTGGGGAAAGCATGAAGAACAGAAGGTAAAACAAGAGGTTCATACCTATCTGGGATTATAACAACTGTAGGAATATGTACAAGAGCTATGGGCTCAGTTTTGTTTTCTTTAGGCTCATCACTCTGAAGAGAGTCATCATAAGATGTAGGAAAAGTAAGGAAGCCAGGATCAAATGGAAACTCACTATTTACACTTTTTGAATAGATCAAGTGAAGATTTTGATCACCTTTATCATACAACAAATTCTGAAAAAAATTCAAGGCAGCTTCAAGAACAGCGAAGAAGTAATTCACAAGGAAGCTGAGTAGGTCCTGAATACCTTTCCACTTTGGATACCCAAACTTTGTGTAAGATCCTTCCATTTTCGCAGAGAAAAAGTTAGACCTCCAGTGGAGTCACCATGAAGCACCAATTGTTGGATTCTTCAGTGAATGGAGTCACGAGGTGAATGATTTCAGTCATCTTCTAATGTCTGATCGTTGTTCACCATCAACCATCAGATCTGAGCTTGATAGATGTACTGGGGCAAAACAATCTTCAAGCAAACCATTTTTGGTCCCCAGCAGAGTCGCCACTATGTTAGCACCTCAATCCGCCTCAGGCTAAAGGAAGGAAAAATTCAGGGTAACCAAAAACCACACTCAGTCTGGTAGCTAGCCCTACCAGAACAGGAGAGGGATCTCTCCCAGTCACACTCAGTGAATAAGTAAATGAAATGGCCTAAGATGACTTACAATGAACTATTTGTCTTAGGCTAGTAACTGAAAATGAATATAAGGAGTGATTTTGATGAATGACTATGTTTCTGGGATGTTATGGGACCATTGCACCTCAATGAATAGAGAACTTAACATGAAGGCACGGATTATTTCGTGAGGCAAGGTAGGCTGAAAGCATAGCAATTTAGTTTTAAAATATGGCGGAAAGGAAAGATTGATTAAGAAGGTGAAAAGGGAATGGGCGACATGAATACTTTTCAACAGAAGAATGAACACTGTACATCAAATTTTCCCACAGTTAGAGCAATAGAATTGAATTCTACCTGACCTCACTCGAAAATTTTCAACAGAAATGGATATGAAATGAAACTATGGAACATAACAAAGAAATGGAGAGATTGATTAAGAAGGTGAAAAGGGCATGGACAACATGAATCCTTTTCAAAAGAAGAATGAAACACTGCACATGAAATTTTCCCACAGGTAGAGCAATAGAATTGAATTCTACCTGATATCACTCGAAAAATTTCACCAGAAATGAATGCGAAATGAAATACGAAACATAACGAGATACATATGAAACATAAGAGAAAAACTTGCTACACTCACAACCACAGGAATCTCATGAAACAGAGTCGTTGCCTTTCATTAATTCTCTGTAAAAATATACAATGCAGAAACAAGGTTTCTTTCCCACTGTCTCCCAGAAGTTACAAGCCAACCAACCCTTTGCAAATAAAATGTATACAATATATAGAATGTGGGGAGAAGAGATGGAACACCCATGGGTTGGGAAGTTACTCAAATCATTTCGAAATGGAACTGGAGAGCCAACCATCAGCTACAGGTGCGGCGCTCTCAAGCATGACATTTGGCATGCGGTGACCCTTTGCATTCTTCGCCACTTGGATAGATGCCCACCTGGAGAGAAAAATCTTTAAAAGCCACCTTTGGTACCAAAAAACCGAATAGTGGATGACCGGGCCCACTTGGAGAAGTTGCGACCCGAAATTTCGTGAAATGGGAGCAAACTGGGCAAAAAATCCTCTGTGCATCGCGCGCTTTTCTCTGTGCATCGTGCTACTTTTGGGCCTATTTTGGGGCACTTGCAGGTGTCAAAAATGTTCCCTCATGGGCTTGTTCGAAAGCTTTGCCTGTCTAATTTCTAACCCCACTAGAATTTCTGAATTTGAAGCTCATTTGCCCCTCCAAATCTTCATTCTCACAAAACTGCTTTCTGTGTGTCCAAAAAGTGGCAGAAAGGCCATTTTTGGGTGTTTTTTGACCTTTAGGAGACCCAAAACTTATCAAAATTTCTAGCTCGGACACCAGTAGATGTATTTTTTGATGATGAATCCAAAAATACAAAACTTTTTTCGATTGGAGTGCTAGAATTTTAGCGTCGTGCAGGGTGCGCGACGCGCAGGGAGAAAATCCCTGTTTTTCGCCCAAAAAATTTCCCTGTGACCAAAATTTGCCCAAATTTTTTGAGATTCGGGCTGGAATTTCTCTATGGGGTGCTTTGCTGAGTCAAGGAGGCCTCAACCAAGATCTTGAGCCTATATTTCTCTTTTTCCCTTTTTGCCCTTTTTGTGGATTTCCTCAGTTTTGCTTTCAAACTCCTTATTCGAGCTCTCAAACTCAAGTTTCGTGCCCTGTAATGAAATGCCATGTGGCTCGAAAGAGAAAGGCCTTTTTCGGCCTTGTCTAGCAGCCTCTCCAAATGCATGTTGACCCTCTCAAGGGCTTCCTCCCTATCCTTATTGATTTCTTGCTCCAAAGATGTGAGCTCAACCCTTCTTCTTTGGGCAGCTTGGCAATGCTCTCGAATGCTTTTGCAGCTCCATGATCGCCTGCTGGTCCTCAAGCAGCTTGCTTCTCTGCTCCAGTTACTTCATGTTCCACTTGGCCCTCTCCACATCTACATCATCATCCTGAATGAGGATGAAATCGGCCTCCTGTTCACCTGATGGCCCCTCATCATGCATAGGTTTCTTGTCCTTGTCCTGTATTGTTCTGAGGGGAGCATCAGCAAGCAAATCCAACTTTACCTTCTCTTTTTTCTTGATTAGGGTTTCCTAGAGTATTTTCTTCAACTGCTTGATTTTGAATTTGGAGACCTGATTCCTTGTATAGCAATGAGTAGCCATGTGTCTTTGAAATTTGTTATCTCTTTTGGCCTTCTTAAGAAGATTGTTTGAATGGAAATTTACTTTGTCAAGCCAAAACTCCCTATTTTCATTGATTTCTCCTGTGGGCCTGTTCTCCTGAAGTTGTGTCACTGTGGGTCTCCTCCTCATATTCTGATGAAACCTCGGATGCCATGGCTGCTGTTTTAAAAGTTGAATTTGGGCTACCCTTTGATTTAAATGAATCTAGAAGTCGCTTTGACAATCTGCCACCAAGGGGACAATTTAATAGGGAGCATTAGGATGGGGATAATATAATGGGAATAGGGGTTTACAAGAGAATTTTGTTTAGGGATATACAAGGGTTTTTGGGGTATTTTGATAGGGTAGCGTTTGGGTTTTTAGCAAGGTAGGGTTTTAGGTTTTGTAAGGTAGGGTTTGTGTTTATTGAGCAATAGGAGGAGGGGAAAGGGAGTATGATCTTGGTAATGTTAGGGTAATGATTATGGGGAAAATGGCATAGGGAAATAAGGAGCAGGGGTAGGGTAGGAAGAATAACTTTGGCAGCGACAACACTGTAGCAAAAACCCTAGCAAAACAGTCTTTCTTTGATGTCTTCTTGTGTTTGCTTTATGAAACTTTTTGCATTCAATCACAGGCAATAAACCATCATATCTCTATCAAATTTGATGAGAAATCCCTGATATAGAGCCTACCTATTGATTTGAGGGGTTTCACAAGCAACTTGAGGCAATTTGGCACATTCTGGGTGCTTTATCTCTGTGCGTTGTGCCACTGTCTGTGTGCGCCGCGCCCTAGTTATATGCGCCACGCTCCTCTTCCTGTGTCCGTCATGCTTTTTCCAGAGGACTTTTGGAGGCCTTATCGGTGTCCAAATTGAGTGTGGGATAGCTCGTTGGAAATTTATTTGAGTCGACTTTCCAACCCAATCTGAATTTTTCAATTTGGAGTTCATTTGACCTATCAAAAATCAAATATCCCAAGACTGGTCAAAATGTGCCAAATGAGGCTGCCTAAAGGCAGAGTTCTATTACAGTCAACTTTGGAATGCCTTCCGCAACTCCAAATTTAGCTCATGATAGCTCACTAGAAATCTCTTGGTGTCTAGTTAGCATGTGACTCATCAAGCAAGTCATTTGGCCAACTTATCTAGGAGAAAATTTGACTTTCCCAAGGTCACTTCAGAGGTGCATCAATTCTCTCGAGGCAACTATATTTTTGACGTTTCTCCAAAACCATGACACCTGTGTAAAACGTGAAGGAGGTTGTTATTCCTTGGTCTGTTATAGACAAAAACCTCTCTCAATTTTTCCAAATTCATCTTTCCTTTCTCAGAAACATCATTTGAGTGTAACCTACCCCGATGTGGGGAACAAAAGATTTGTCGAAATGAAGCGAAATGAAGGGGATAGGGATCTTCTAAATTCTTGAGGAAATTTTGGGAATTATGTAGGGATGTTAGGAAGTAGGGAAAAGTGGAATCTCAAAAATTGAGTGAGGGGAAGGGGTCCAAAAAGGAAAAACACAGGCCCAACCTAGAAAATTGCCAGGTTGTAGCAAGAAACTAGGGTTTGTGCGAAAATGAGGAATTTAGGGAATCTTAGTGATGGGAAGTGTTTGATATGGTACTTTAAGGATAGGGGAAGGTGTATGAACATTAGGATAGAATTTTTTCCAATGATTTGACCGTCCAAGAGAAATTGCCTTCAAAACCCTAGGAGAGGGAAATGACCTTACCTAGGCGCAACTGAAGCATGAACAAGGTGTAAAATGACCCAGTGGAACCTAACATGATAATGAAAACCCTCTAAATGATGGTACACTTAGCTTAATGGTGACATGGATAGACATTTGGACAACTTTCACAAGGGTAAAATCAAACCCTAAACCTAATGCCTAGTGACCAAATTTTGCTTGAAGACTCACTAAAATGACAAAATTTGACCTTGACACCTTAAAATCACTTTGTAAGAGCATGTTTGATCACTGGGGGAAGGCTGAAAAGACTGTCACTAACAGAAGGTACTTGAAAATTCTCTTAACTGCCTGAAGATGAGTTTCCTTTGGATTTTCCTGAAACCTTCCAATATTCCCACTGCATGCATAATGTCTCGTCGGGTACCTGTTAGATAGAGCAGACTACCAATCATGGATCTATAGGTTGGTTGATGTATTGTTGCTGATTCATCATTTGTTTTGAGGCTATATCTTGTTACCATAGGGGTACATACTGGTTTCAAATCCTCCATCCCATATTTCTTCAAGATCTACTTGAGATACTTGGTTTGTGATAGAAAAATACCGTCTTTGTTTTGTTGGACTTGTAAACCAAGAAAATATGTGAGCTCACCAAGCAGGGACATTTCAAATTCTTTTTGCATCACCAAGGAAAATTTTTGACTCATGTCTTCTTCATTGCTACCAAAGATGATGTCATCAACATACACAACAAGTATTAGCAACTTATCATTGTCAATTTTTATATATATATTGCTATCTGTTGATCCTTTTGTAAAACCTTGTTGATGGAGGTACTTATCCAACCAATAATACCAAGCCCTTAGAGCCTGTTTCAGGCCATAGAGAGAATTTTTGAGTCTGCATACAAGATTTGGATTATTTCCAAGGATAAAGCCATCTGGTTGCTCAATATACACTTCTTCATCCAAGTCTCCATTCATAAAGGAAAATTTTACGTCCATTTGAAATACTTTGAACTTCTGAAAGCTAGAAAGAGCAAGGAACATTCTTATGGCCTCAAGTCTAGAAACTGGTGCAAAAGTTTCCTCAAAGTCTATACCTTCTTGTTGATCATACCCTTTACAGACAAGTCTGGCCTTGTTTCTAATCATATCTCCATTTTCATTCAGCTTGTTTTTGAATATCCATTTTTTCCTTATGACATCCTTATCGTTTGATCTAGAAACCAACTCCCAAGTGTTATTATTTTCAATCTGCTCAAGTTCTTCATTCATGGCCTTGACCCAACATTCATCTTTGCATGCTTCTCTTACATTTTGTGGTTCAGTGGAGGAGAGCAATGCTAGATAGCTTGAAGCTTCTGAAATAGTTCTTCTTGTTTGTACACCTGCCTCTTTTTGCCCCAAAATTTGAGTTTCTGGATTATTCTTCTGAACGTATCTTGATGGAGTCTTTTCTTCTATCCTTATTTGTTCTTTTGGTGCCTCATGAGTTTCTTCCTCATCATAATTATGATTTGATGTTGAAAGATAGTCCTCATCATCTTCAAAATCTTTGAATTTTACTTGCCTAGGAATGTTTCCTTCTTCATCAACCACTACATCAATACTTTCAACAATTTTTCCAAGTTTTTTATTATAACACTTATATGCTTTGCTGTGGGGAGAGTAACCAAGGAGAATGCCTTCATCTGCACTAGGTTCAAATTTGCCAAGATTTTCATCAATTCTTTTGATGTAGCATTTGCTTCCAAAAATTTTGAAGTATTTTACTGTAGGAGTCTTACCATACCAAAGTTCATGAGGCGTTTGAGTGTTGTTTACCTGAACATTTTTCTTCTTGAGAATAGTAACTGCAGCAAATGCGGCTTCACCCCAAAAGGTTGCAAGAGTTCCAGACTCACCAAGCATAGCACAAGCCATTTTTTGAATTGTTCTGTTCATCCTTTCCACTACTCCATTTTGTTGAGGAGTCCTAGCAGTATAGAATTCCCTTCTTATTCCATGTTCTTCACAAAAATCGAAAAACTCATCCGAGGTAAATTCCCCTCCTCGATCAAACTTGAGGCATTTGATTCTACGATTTGATTTGTTTTCAACCAAGGCTTTGAATGCTTTGAACTTTTCGAAAGCTTCATCTTTATGCTTCATAAGTCCTATCCAACACATCTTGGAAAAGTTGTCAATGAACAATATAAAATATTCTTCTCCTCGAGGTGACCTTTTCCTAGATGGACCACATACGTCAGTATGGACAAGTTCAAGTGGCATGCTGGTTGATCCTTCCTTCTCAGGGAAATTAGTTCTGGTTTTCTTACCAAACGGATTGTATTGTCTAGAATTCTGATGTCAGGGAGATCATGAACCACCTGATATTTGCATGTTTTCCTTATCTGAGAGAAGCTTAGATGCCCTAATCTTTTGTTCCATAGCTAGTGTTCATCATTCTTTCTTAGATAACATTTTTTTTGTCCTCCCTTGACTATGTATAAATTATTGGGAGTTCTTATGCCTTTGATCATTGTTTCTCCTGTATCAAGCTCACGAACAATACATCCATTTGATCGAAATATTACCTCATTTCCTTGATCACACATTTGACTGACACTCAATAAATTATGCTTTAGGCCATCAACATACATAACATTTCCAGCTTTGACCTTTTCTTTCAAAAGAACAGAAACTTTACCTTTTATGAGTGCAGGTGTTTCATTTCCAAATGAGACCTTCCTTTCCTTTTCTAAGGCACTATATGACTGTAGTTTTTCTTTATCACCTGTCATATGTTTCGAGCATCCACTGTCGATATACCATTGATTTTCCTGTCCTTCCGCAGATAAGGCTATCCCACATCTTTTTGGTTGCAGTTCTTTCTTTCTCCAAGTTTTGGGACTTAATGAAGCTTGCTCCTTTTGAGTTGTTTGCCAAAACCTACTCCTACATTTAGAATCTTCATGACCAAAGTTGTTACAAATAGAACATTCTATTCATTCTCAAGAGCAGAAAAGTTATTGTAGGTCCTTTTCATGATCCCAGTCATACTCCTTTGTTTTTGAGCTTCTCTAGTCATGATGGCCTTGTAGGAAACACATTGAGCCACTTTGTGACCAAAGTTATGACAAGAGAAACATTGGCATTGAAGAAATTCTTGTGATTATCAAGCCTACCGACCAAATAATTGTAGTTTCCATTGACATCCATTCTAGAGGCAAATTGAGAATGATTTACCTGTGGTTGGATGTAGCTTCTATTTATCCTTGAAGTATATTGCCCCTGATTTACTTGGTAATCTTTGTTCATTCTTGAAGTAAATTTCCTCTGATTTACCTGGTGATCTGCATTATGCTTTTGCTGTCAATTGTCAACATGTTCACTTCTCCTTGCTGCATCAAGATAGCTTTTGGAGGTGGATGGCTTCTGTGCTTGCTTTTGTGCTTCTTCAGTATATCCAAGACCTGTCTTGATTAGAGCAGAACACTGCACTTTGATAATCTCATCTAAAGTTTCATATCATTTAGCAAATCTAAGATTAAGAGCTTTTGATTTCTCAATATCTTTTCTATGTCCCACAATTTCACATTCTAATTTTTCATTGTGTTTTTCTCTTTCAACAAGTTGGAATGTCAGAGTGTCTATAATCATATTCTTTTCTTCTAAACAAATTTTAAGTTTAGAAATTTCTTCATAAAGACCTTTTTCATCTATAGCATCCAAGAAATCGTCATCTTCAAAGGCCATCAAAAGTCTATAATTATTACATTGTTCATCTTCATCACTATTTGAAAATCCATCACTGTCTTCATGAGTATAATAGCTCTTCTTACTTACATTCTATTTTCTGTTCCATCTAACTGGTTCCTTACCTTTGTCAAGCTTAGCTTTATGAGGACACTTGGCAGCATAGTGACCAACTCTTCCACAAGAAAAGCATTTGAAAGGTAGCTTACCTCTGAATCTTCCAGTACCCCGTTGAAGGTTCTTGACAAAGATTGATTCTTCCTCTCCTTCTAACATATGTCTCGACTCATTGTAATCTCCTTTTCCTGAGGCTTTGAATGCGGCTTCTCTTCTGTCTGATGGTCCCCCTTTTCTCATTTCATAAGCAATTAGGATTCTGTGCAGCTGTGACATGGTAATGCTTTGTAGATTCTACTTTTCTTCTATGGTAGAAACTTTTGAATCAAACTTAGAAGACAAAGATCTTAGAACTTTTTCAACCAAAACAACTTCCTTCATTTCTTCACCCAAGTTTTTCATACAATTAACAATCTCATCTATACGTAAGAAATAGTTAGCCACACTTTCATCTTTGTGCATTCTGAGATTTTCATATTGAATTCTGAGAGTTTGTAGTTTTTCCCATTTTACCTGATCATCTCCTTCATAGCTCAGAACTATCTTGTCCCATATTTCTTTTGTGGTTTTAAGCTGCATAACCTTGACGAATTCGGATTGAGATAGACTCCCTAATAGAGTATTGACAACCTTTGCATTTTTTTCATACTGCTTCTTGCCAGTCGTATCTGTAGGAGTTGCTAATGGAAATGTATATCTTGTTTCCATAATATCCAAAACTTCTATACCAAGAGATTGAAGATAGGTAGTGATTCTTACCTTCCAATAGAGGAAGTTGCTCCCATCAAAAATTGGTGGCCTAATCGATTCTTCTTTTTCGTAGTTGCTCATGATGATCTCTACTTGAATGGTTCATGAGGCACAATACTTGCTAAGGTTTTGCAAATGGGGTAGCAAGCTAAGTGGGCTTGATTGTGGGAAAAACTCCACAGTTAAGCGTGCTTGAGCCAGAGGAGTTCTGGGATGGGTGACCTCCTGGGAAGTCCTGGTTACCGGGTGCAAGCCCCGGAAGTGATGATTGATGCTATGTGATTCGTTCTCCACATTTCACTAGTTTCAATCCCACTTCTTCACCCCTGTGAGCATCACCCGATGCAATGAGTGCTAAGTGAACTATTTCAAAAATCATGAGAAATTAGTCAGTTACGACTACCTCTCATGGAAATGGTCATACGTTTGAATGACTTACCTAACGCAGTTGAATCCCAAAAATGATATCTAATATAATGCACTGCGTAATCCCCCATACTTAAATTCAAAAAGAGTCAAGGGATCTCTACTTGAATGTTCATGAGGCACAATACTTGCTAAGGTTTTGCAAATGGGGTAGCAAGCTAAGTGGGCTTGATTGTGGGAAAAACTCCACAGTTAAGCGCGCTTGAGCCAGAGGAGTTCTGGGATGGGTGACCTCCTTGGAAGTCCTGGTTACCGGGTGCAAGCCCCGGAAGTGATGATTGATGCTATGTGATTCGTTCTCCACTTTTCACTAGTTTCAATCCCACTTCTTCACCCCTGTGAGCATCACCCGATGCAATGAGTGCTAAGTGAAACTATTCAAAAATCATGAGAAATTAGTCAGTTACGACTACCTCTCATGGAAATGGTCATACGTTTGAATGACTTACTTAACGCAGTTGAATCCCAAAATGATATCTAATATAATGCACTGCGTAATCCCCCATACTTAAATTCAAAAAGAGTCAAGGGATCTCTACTTGAATGGTTCATGAGGCACAATACTTGCTAAGGTTTTGCAAATGGGGTAGCAAGCTAAGTGGGCTTGATTGTGGGAAAAACTCCACAGTTAAGCGCGCTTGAGCCAGAGGAGTTCTGGGATGGGTGACCTCCTGGGAAGTCCTGGTTACCGGGTGCAAGCCCCGGAAGTGATGATTGATGCTATGTGATTCGTTCTCCACTTTTCACTAGTTTCAATCCCACTTCTTCACCCCTGTGAGCATCACCCGATTGAATGAGTGCTAAGTGAACTATTCAAAAATCATGAGAAATTAGTCAGTTACGACTACCTCTCATGGAAATGGTCATACATTTGAATGACTTACTTAACGCAGTTGAATCCCAAAAATGATATCTAATATAATGCACTGCGTATCCCCCATACTTAAATTCAAAAAGAGTCAAGGGATCTCTACTTGAATGGTTCATGAGGCACAATACTTGCTAAGGTTTTGCAAATGGGGTAGCAAGCTAAGTGGGCTTGATTGTGGGGAAAACTCCACAGTTAAGCGCGCTTGAGCCAGAGGAGTTCTGGGATGGGTGACCTCCTGGGAAGTCCTGGTTACCGGGTGCAAGCCCCGGAAGTGATGATTGATGCTATGTGATTCGTTCTCCACATTTCACTAGTTTCAATCCCACTTCTTCACCCCTGTGAGCATCACCCGATGCAATGAGTGCTAAGTGAACTATTTCAAAAATCATGAGAAATTAGTCAGTTACGACTACCTCTCATGGAAATGGTCATACGTGAATGACTTACTTAACGCAGTTGAATCCCAAAATGATATCTAATATAATGCACTGTGTAAACCCCCATACTTAAAATCAAGCTTCTTTTGAAGGACCTACTCTAATACCAATCGTTGGAAATAATACTGAGAGGGGGGGTGAATCAGTATTATCAAGTCAATTATTTTTCATTTCATACAAATATTTGCATATGCTACTTCAGTCAGTACAAATAGCGTATATACGCAACTTCAGTTAATTAAACTCGTGTATAACTTGCATACTTATAATTTAGTTTACTTCTTTAGATGTTGATCATTAATCTGTGTGTTAGAATCATATAAACAGTAACCAGGAACAACAAAAATAGATCAGACAGTCACACACAAGAACACAAGATATAAGGTGGAAACCCAATGTGGGTGAAAACCACTTGCTGCAATTTGTCTCTATATTCTTTCAATTAGAAACATCTTTTTACAATGTATCTATACTGGTGCAGTCTTATACCAGTATGCAGGCTGCTACCTGCAGAAGGCTACAACCTTCTCTTGTTCTCCAGCCTCTCCTTGAAGGGAGATACAACCCCCTAAGCTTTTGTACTAGATGAGATAATAGTATGTAGGTACTAACCTACAAAAGGCTACAACCTTCTCTTTTCTTCCAAGGACCACGTTTCATAAATTTTCAAACTGGATCCATGAATGACTTCAACCAAACATCAAGTATATTTGCATCAATCAATCGCCTTTGTACAAACAAATACTGAATCAACCAATCACTTCTCAGAATGTTGTAACCAAAAAACAGTAACAGTAACCAGACACCAATTCTGAACCTAGAACACTGCAGCAATAAACAAAAGTAGCTAAAGCATATTTCATGAGACGTACGCTACTTCAAAATATAGAACCCTGCATACATACGCAGCTGTATCAAGACAAACCAGTGTATACGTTGTCTTCTCTTGCTCAACCTGCATGTATACGCGCCTCTGATGTGCCGAACCTGCGTACAGATCTATAAAAGATAATTTACCTTTTTCACTTAGTCAATTATACCCAAATTATCAAATTTATAGATCTAATCATGTGCCAATTATAAAAGATCAAAAAAATCACACAATGATACTACTATTCAAGCCTTAAGATTTTGACCCATTAATATAACTTATCCATCTTTTAGTGCTCAGGTTCCTCCTTGATTCAGATCCAGCTATGCACCACAAACCAATCACCAGTATTCCAGATTTTTCTCCTCTTAAGATATTCAACACTTCAGTTTGTACCCTTGCCAAATGATATCCTTTTCTTTTTATAGTCTTAGGCCTTACTTAAACCATAGTCCAAAACCATTGAGAACCAATACTAGGGACCCAATACCTGGGTTCAACACTTTAGATGTAAAAACCAAGGACCAAAACCATAGGTTCAAATATGTCGGATTAAATACCATGGACCAAACATAAGTTTTCCCACATGTACGTGCTTTTCTTTGCATGAAAGTGCATGCATACGTATACGCATCTTTTGATTGGTAATCTCGTGTGTATACGCGACTTTGTTAAGAGTAACATGCGTATACTTCATTTTCTTATATTCTGAGAGCCTGAACTGTGATCTTCCATTTGAGTGAGTTACCATCAAGGACAACACCTATGTCATAGAACCAAACCTGTGTCATAATGCCAACACTCTGGTGTATTCAAAGTGAGCGCTAATCAGAAAATTTACAAGTAGGTCTCCTTCGTTGAGATCCATGGAAATTTGGATAGATAAGAATTGGAGGTCAATGATGAAAAAGAATATAACTATGTATTTTGTAGGAAACATTTTTTTCCTTCTTATTTAAGCTAAAATATTCTTATTTGAGCTAAAAGAGGACTGAGATGTGATATTTTGTAACGAGCATTCTTTCTTCAGCTCGAGGGGTATGTACCTGAATAAGTTGATGTTGGACTTCAATTTGGATGAGGATATCCTAGTTGTTATTCCAGTATGGGTCAAGTTGCCAAGGATCCCCTTGTCGTGCTAGAGTGATGATTGCCTTAAGGATATCAAAAATGGAGTAGGCTGCTACATAGACAAGGCAAAGCCTAAAGGGTCTCAATTAGCCAATGCAAAAATTTGTGTGGAGGTTGATTTAGATAAAGGATTACCTACAAAAATAAATCTAACCCTAGGAGACTGGAAACATCAACAGATCTTGGATTATGAATGATCCCCTTCAAATGTAGATATTGCCATGAGTATGGTCACTTTGCGTGTGATTGTAGCAAGATACCAAACAATAAGGGTCTTGATACATCCACTCCTATGGAAGAGCAATGTCATACCCAAACGAAAAGTGGTAAAGGTAGGAATGTTGCATCAAAACACCCTCCCAAGCAAGGAAATAATGTGGTTTCATCCTCCTCAAACCCGTTCAATGTCTTTAGAGATCATTATGAGGAAGGAAAAGGAGATCCAATTGCATGGGAAGAGGTTAAAGAACATGGGAATGAAGAGGACGGTGAGGAATTTGAAGAAGGGGAGATTAATTAAGGAAGCCCTCCATAGGCCTTGAATCCAATTTCGAAGGGGACTCCAGGTTCCACTGAGCCTAAAGTCCCCCAGTGTTAGTGTAGCAGATGAAATAGTTGGGGTGATCACTCGTCATATGGCCCAGAATTTAGTATGGGCCGATGAAGGCAACAATCATGAAACAAAGAGTACAAAGAAGAAAGTTAGCATACTAGAAAGGAAAAAAATTATAGAACGAGAAGTGGAGTAGAATAACAAACTAGGCAATCAACCTATAATCTCAAATATTCTAAAAGGAAAAGGAGGTAAAGGATCAATGGATCTAGATGGGGGAGCATCTCAAATCAATTCTTCCAAATGAAAGTCTTATGCTAGAACATAAGGGATCTGGGGAGCCCAGTAAAATCTCTAGCAATCAAATATCTCATCACGCAGGAAAAAAAAGTGGCTCCTTTCTATTCAGGAAACCAAGTTGGAAGATAAAGAGGCTACAAGGATGATGGATGTGGTATGAAGAGGAATTGTCGGAATAACTCAAAGTTTGAAAGGTGTGTCGGGAGGATTATGTACCCTTTGGTTGGAAGAGCACTTCTCTTTTGTTGAATTTCAGAAATCACAACACTGGATAATGGTCCTCTTGGAACTCAAGGATACAAGGGAATGCATCTTGGTGGTAAACATATATTCTCCAGCCTTATATGGTGAGAAATTTGAATTTTTGGGACTCATTGGAGGAGCTCAAATCTAAATGCATGCATCAAAATGCGATGATAGGAGGTGATTTTAATACTATTTTAAGTTAGATAGAGAAAATGGGAGGAATCATTATAAGAGATCCTTTCAAAGAACATATGGAGGATGGAGGATGTGCTAGCGGAATGGGATATGTTTGGTGTAGCTCCAAAAGTTGGAAAAGATACTTGGACCAATCACCAAGCAGGGGATAATAATATATTAGCCAGGCTAGATAAATTTTTAATTCATTCAAATTAGATTTTAAAAGGGTTGGAGTGCACATCATTCATCATAGCATAAGGAGAATCAAATCATCACCCTATATATCTACAGATGGAGAAAGCATAAAATTTGGGTCCAATTCCCTTTCGGTTTAATATAACATGGATTCATGAGGAAGGACAAGTGGACTTGATCCACCATACCTAGCTTACCCCAGTCAAAGGCTCTTTGACATTTGTATGGGAAAGTAAACTTTGAGCTGTCAAAAATTCCCTAAGGAAATGGCTAAATGAAAATCATAACCTGCCCAAGCAAGAAAGGAGAGATATGGTGTGTTAATTAGAAATATAATCACAGGGTTATGGAATCAACCAAGGTGGAAGTAGAACATCTGGAAAAATAATGGAATTTAACAAAGAATATATTATTTTCAAGCATAAAATAACATGAATTATGGAGGCTAAAGCTGAGAATCTTGTGGTTAAACGTTGGCGATTTGAACACTATCTTCTTCCACAAGCAAGCTCAAGCTCGAGAATCCAAAAATTGGGTCAAATATATATCTCTGGAAGGAATACCAAGGATCACCACCTTTGAAGACATCAAATTGGAGGCTTATAATTATTTTCAATCATTATACAAGGCTGACCCCATTCCAATGGATTAGGCGAACGATTTTTTAAGGGCTCTCCCTAATGTTATCTCACAGGGAGAACATGGATCTAATCAAGCCAATAGAAGATGAAGAGGTGGTGGAAGTAATTTGGGTATTAGATCCAGATAAGGCTCCCAGATCAGATGGATTCATGACAAATTTATATCGATGCTATGGCCTCTAATAAAAAAATATATCCTCTATATGTTGAATAATTCAAGGGTAAAAAATAAATTGGGTGGAGGAATAAATTCCTCCTTCCTCGCCCTTATCCCCAAAGAATCGAATCCTATTAATTTTTCACAATTTTGTCCCATTTCTCTAAGTAATTCAACTTACAAGATCTTAACAATGGTGATGGCTAATTGGATGAAGAAATTGATTATCTCCTTCATAGCCGAGAACCAGGGAGGACTTATGCAGCAAAGGAATATTCTTGACAATATAGTATTGGTACAAGAAGCAATTCACTCAAGCAAAGAAGCTAGAGAAACAGGAATGATGATCAAGATTGGTATGAATAACACCTTTGAAAAGGTAAATCGTTTTTTCCTCTTTCTTATTCTAGAAAAGTTAGTGTTCTGTCAAGAATTTGTGCAATGGAATAAAACATGTATTGGTGCACCTTGGATAGCTTCGCTAGTTAATGAAAGACCCACCCCTTTCTTTTCATCTTTGAGAGGTTTGAGGAAAGGTTGCTCCTTTTCTCCACTATTATATATTATAATGGTAGAAACACTAAGCAAAAATCTAGAACTGGCTAGGAGTGAAGGAAGTGTCCCATAATTAAGTATCGTAAGAAATGTTATAGAAATCAATCATCCCAATTTGTAGATGAAATGCTCTTACTTGGCGGGGCCTCCAAAATTATAGAAGTGAGGTTAAAAAAATATATTGGACTCTTATTTTCACTTGTCTAGAGGGCTTATTATTCAAATAAATATTTATTTGTATGGTTGTAATGGTACAAAAGTTTTACTGCAAGAGATTGCTTGAGTTTTGGTGTTCTCGGTAGCAAGAAATTGGAAATCCTTTATTAATTTAGGTGTTGCAATTTCTTTGGGTTTTCCAAATAGTGAATATTGGGAATAATTCATGAAAAAGGTCAAGAAGAGAATCTTCTCGTGGGGTTCTCAGTGGTTGAATGTAGCACAAAAGATGATCCTCATAAAATCAGTTCTATCCTCACTCTCGGTGTATATTGGATCTGGGTTGCTTGGTCCTAAAGGAATATCCCATCAAATAAGTAGCATGATTAGGAGGTTTTTTGTGGCAAGGAGGGGAGGGGAATGAGCATTTTTTTAACTTAATAAACTAGAATTCATTGAGGCTCCCAAAGATATATGGAAGGCTAGCAATTAGAGACTTGGATTATACAAATTTGGACCTAGGAGAAAAAAAATCATATGGAAACTTCTCTCAGAATCAAAAGAGTGGTGGAAGACTACGTTCTTGAGGAAATTTTCCATAAAAATAACCCACTTAGACTGAAGATTGAATCCTATGAATTAAGTGGCTCAAAGATTTAGAATATTTGTAAAGAAACAACCCTCGTAGTTTTGCAGTGTTTGGGATGGAAATATAGTAATGGGAAGAACATCCAATTATGGAAAGATCAGATCCCCTCAAGTACATATTCATGTGAAGATACTGATTGTTTACAATTGGAATCTTGGATGGAGGATCATGGTCTTCAAAGGTTAGCAGACATATCATAATGGGACTAGAAAAGCTCATGGAAATCTTGGCAGTGTCCCAACATGTCAACACATATTTTTCTCGAATGGAAAGCTCTTTCAAGAGCTCTAAAAGGCTCAACTCTAGTTGCCATCAACAATTCTGATAAAATAATATGGAAGGGAGGGAAAATTCCCTTCTATACAGTGAAGGAAGGTTATGAAATCCTAATTTCGCGCCTCCCCCATCCCCCTCAGTTTATTATCTTGGGTAAAATCTAGAATAATGATGGATTACCTAAAGTTAATACTTTCTATTGGGAGTTAGTTCATGGGAAGATCTTGACAACAAAAAATTTAAGATCATGGAAAATCCAAGGCCCCTCAAAGTGTGCATTGTGCAAATTAGTAGAGGACAATATATAACAGATCTTATTCTAATGCCCCTTCATTGTTGAGGTATGGAATCTTCCCATAAAACCAATCATTTCACTTCAATTCATTCCCTATAACTAGACATATATGTTTGAGAGATGGAAGTATTTATACCCTTGGAAATGTAAATCTGACTTAGTTATCATACGAAGCTTGGTTTCCCTCCCAAAGTATATATGCCGGTCCATTTGGTTGTCACGTAATAAGGGGATCTTCCAAAGTATTAACCCTAATCTGTCTAGAACAACTATGAAGGAAAAATAATTGCTATTTGATGTCATGTACTCTAAAGGCCTTGACCTTGATGAAAGAGAGGATCTTTCTCGAGAGGAAGTGAAACGGACCCAATATATTAAACCTATTCATCATGCTAGTAACTTTACGACTCAAATCCCATCATATGCAATTAGAATAGAGAAGGATCAATTATGAATATGGTGCATCTCTCTTGGAAGGGACAAATTATTCTTTGATGGCATGACAAAAGGAAACCCAAGGGACGCAAGAGTGGGAGGGGTGTTAATAAGCCCCGATGAAGAAACATAGATGAAATTTCAATGGGGTTTAGGGAAAACCACCAATAATCAAGCAAAAGAACTGCCTTTGTGGCAAGGATTAAAAATAACGCTAGAAAGGAGAATTGATCATATCATTGTTATGGGAGACTCAATGCTAGGTTTTCATAAATTCCATAAAGAAAAAGCTATGGACCAAAAATATTTGGCCCCCTTAGATGAGAAAATATGGAATAAAATCTAAAGAATTTGAATCTATATCCTTTTATCATGTTAAAAGAGAAAATAATAATATTGTATATGAATACGGAAATATAGGGGTAGGCCTTAATTAAGGCTCTCTTCTCCTAGATCAAAGCATGTTATCATTCCAATAAATTCCATGGTGATTTAGAGGATTACTATTTTGATGGTTGGGAGGATATCCCTTATGATAAGAAAACAAGAGCAAGCTTCAAGGCATTCCTCAATTTTAAATATCATTCATGAAGAATCATTAAGGAAGGTGACGGTTCAATGACTCATGGCTTTGTAGACATAGGTTGATCATCCCTCCAGGTGGTTGATTACCTAAGCTCTCATCATGAGCGAGGACAGATGGTGTCATAACCCTCATGCTCATGCATTGGGATATAACTTTCCTCAGGTTTGTATCTCATCCATCTACTTGAGGAGTAAATGTGATCAGACCAAGCATCAGGTGAGGGATATGTTGCAATGAACTGGTAATTACAGTCCATTTATGGATTATGGAAACATTCAATGCTCTCTGATGGTAGTTGCAAAAGGAGTGGGGCTCTCCACCAGCTATAAATGACAGGTATCGAGGTTGGATATGCATAAAGTATTTGTCAAATTTCATCTGCAAAGGAGCATGGCATCGTTCAGGTATCGAGGTTGGATATGCATAAAGTATTTGTCAAATTTCATCTGCAAAGGAGCATGGCATCATTCAAAGTTTGGAGTAGGAAGAGATCACATGGAGGAATGCATTGGAAAGATGGATAGGGTAAGAGAGTGAATTGTTCTAGAGGCATGTGCCCATTTCTCCCTAGTTTCAAGGGAAATGGAAGTGTTGTGCAAGGTTGTGGAGTAGATTTCCCTTCTGGTGGAAATATTTTCCACCAAAGTTCATAATTTGACTCTAAAGGTTGATGGAATTGAAGTTGCGGTAGAGGAAGTGGTAGTGGGAGTTTTGAAGGAGGTTTTGGACTTGCAGAAGCCTTTCTCTCCAAGAACAATTCTATCAAGCAAGCCTGGGGAGAAGTGTCTAGAAATTCATATATAGATAGAGGAAGAAAATGGGAATGAAGTTGCAAATAGACAATCAATAATGTAGTTGTCTTTTAAAAACTTTCTTTGTTTAATGTTATGTCAAACAATATTATGTAATGGATCTTTTTGGAGATCATATAAGATAAGTTTTGTTAGAAGCATAGTAGGCTACAAGTAGGGTAGCAGTAAAACTCTTTTTAAACAATTATAGAGCATGAAAGATTATATTTTGTCTATGATTGTAAGGGTTTTGGCCTATATACCATATTTTGATTACTATAAGCTACCTGTTCTTCTTATATAAAAAAGAAAGTACCATATTGTCTTCCGTGTCTTAATCTACAAATTGAATGACTTCATTTTTCAAGGAAAGTAATAAGCTTAGTGGATCAAAAAAATTTCTATGGAAGAAATGGATTGATTTGGTTCTCACAAAAAATTAAGTCATGGAATTTGTTCTTGGTGAAATTACTCAATCAAACAAAGAGAAGATTCAATAATTAGCAAAATAAAAAAAATGAAGTGAGGGAATAAAATATTCTTATTGAATCTATAAAGGATCATCTCATTGCATTTTTTGTTGATTTGAATACATCTAAAGCAATTTATGATAAGTTGATGGAATTGTACCCTATAAGTACATAAGGTTAGAAAATATCATTGAGAAATCAACTATATAAAATAAGGATATCAAAGAATGAGGATATGGCCACGTATCTTATGAATATATCACAATTAAGGGATTAGTTGCAAGGGCTTGGGGAAGTAATGTTGAGAAATACAAACAAGAAATTTCATTTTAATTTGTTCTTCAATTAAACTGTGAATTAAAATAGAATTCTTTTCTCATAGAAATTTGAAAATAATTAATTAAGTTTAATTAGCTTAATTAATTTAGGAAATTTGAATTTGAAGTCTTTTAGAAGACATGTATATGTTCTCCCTAACTTATAGGAGTGAAGGATGATTTTTGAATGAGTTATAATTAGTTAACTCAGTTTATTGAGTTAAGTCCAATTAAATTAGTTCCAATTAGTTTCAAGAACTAATAGTGAGTAAACAATCAGTTGGGACACTAGTGACCTAATTAGTGCTACTCTAGTTAACTGAAGATTCCACCATCGGAAAGTCATGCATGTTGATTTTGAGAAAGACCTAGTTGAGACTAGAGTGCAGGGACAATGTACTATTTGTTTTAGATTTTTTTGAGTTGCACTGATAGTGCATGCAATCAGGAACTGATTCTTGAGGGATTGTGCTATTTTTAGAGGCTTTATTTCCCTTTAGATACACACTATCCTTCATAGGAATTACACATTGGAATAGAGACTTGGAGAGCTTGTGAATTGTCTAATATTTCACCTTGAGCTTGCTTATGAGTTTGAAATTGAATTTGTTGAGTGCTGGGATTTTTCTTGAGAGAACAAGCATTGTAATTTCATCTTGATTTTCCAGATTATTACAAAACAGATAGTGGGGTTTTGAGTTGTGGCTTTCCCCGCATATTTATTGTATTATGTGCCTTTGGTTCTCTTCCTCTATTAATTATTGTTTGCTCGATGTTTATGGGCTTCCGCTGTAAATAGTAGAAGTAGATTCTTGTCTCTTGTTTTAGTAGATTACATGAACTTGTGAATCTACAAGATTTTCTACATGGTATTGGAGCAAGATTGTTTTTTGGGCCGAGAGTTTGCAAAGAAGTTCTAAGAATTTCTGTGAAATTTTTTCAGAAACAAATTGCATATTTTGATTCCATGGGAAATGATACCCAAATTCAAAAACAAAATTGTCTGAATTGGAGTTCGGATGAGGGAGGTATCGATGATTTAAAATCAGCTCCCTAGAGGAGATTTCGAAGTTTTGAGTTTCTGGGTTACAGGTGAAAGTCGAATTTGCATACATACTTCAAGATCAATAGATGGCATTCCATGGGTTGAGGCTTGAGTATGCCTTGGAAGGCAGCTCGAATTTTATAGCCTAGAGGGACATGATGGAGCCTATGTTAGAAGACAATGGCTTGAAGGAATTCATTGATCAAGAAGTCCCCAAGCCAATAGCTATGGATGCACAGAACTTGGCCGAATGGAAGAAGTGTATGGTGAAGGCATCGCGGATAATCCTTTGAGGGAGTTTGGTACCACATTGTCTCAAGTCTCCATGGCAAGGAAACTCTGCATGCTATGTGGAAAACATTGACAGAATTGTATTAGAATAGTAGTGATCAAAGGAAGTTGGCACTGAAGGATAAACTTTGTAAAATCAAGATGGAGAAAGGAGAGATGATTCCAAAGTACTTGATCAAGTTCACTCAATGTCAAGTTGAACTTGGAATTGTTGGAATCGTAGTTGCCAAGGAGGATATGGTGAGCCTTGCTCTTCTTGGACCCCCAAAGAGTTGGCATAGTTCTCAAGACTCTGTCAATGGTCGGGAGAAGCTACCTGATTGGGAATGAATATGGTTGGATTTGATGTGGGATGAGATTAGGAGCAACACCAGGGATGGTTCCTCATTAAAGACTGTTGATGAAGAGAACTGTTCCTTAACGATTAAGGCAAGGAAAGGGAAAGGTTAAATTTCTCGTTCCAAATCCAATTCTTATTATGGAGGTAAGAAGGACATGATGAAAGTTAAATTATTTCATTGTCACAAGGTGGGTCACTTTGCTACAAATTTTCCATTGAATAAGTCCAAGGAGAAGTCCACAGGAGGAGTGGTGGGTGAGGCTTTGGCCTCCCAATTCGAATTGGACTTTTCCTCAAGATGAATATCAAGATGGGTGATGACGGTAATTATAGTATTACTGGTGTGGGCACTATTACTTTTCAAAGGGAGCATGCAGCTTCAATCACCTTGAAGAATGTTATGCATGTACCCGAACTAATGAAGAACTTGGTATCCATTTCCATGCTTGAGGATAGATGCTATGATGTGATCTTTTCAAAAGGGAAGGTGTTCCTTCGACACATAGACATGGGTCAAGTAAAGAAGATAGGGGTTCGAGTTCAAAATCTCTATAAGATAGAGGTAGAGGATTGTGCTACTTTGAGTTCAAAAGTGGAAAAGATGTTGAGCCGACATGTGGGCGAGTTGTGGCATAGGTGCTTGGGCCACTTGCATCATGGGGCTTTGAGGATATTGCAACAAATGTCTACTAGTCTTCCCAAAGGTACACTTGATCAAGTTGATACATGCAAGGATTGTACTTTGGGAAAATACACCAAGTCTTCCTTTGAAGATAAAGATAGTCAAGCAGAGTCTGTTATGGAGAGAATCAATTCAAATGTGTGTGGACCATTCTCGACAACATCCACAACCAAACAAATTCTCGACAACATCCACAACCAAACATAGGTATTATGTTATACTTGTAGATTACTATTCTCATAAATGCTAGAGATTTTTCATGCAGAGAAAGGATTAAACATTCACAAAATTTTGTGAATAAAGAATTGGTTGAGAAAGATTCAGGAAAGAAGTTTAAATCTCTAAGGAGTGATAATGGTGGAGAATATGTATCCAATGAGTTTAAGAACTTCTGTGCAGTGGAAGAGATTAAACGAGAGTTGACGAAACCTCATAACCCTCAACAGAATGGGCTTACTGAGAGGAAGAACAAGAGCATTATAGGGGCACCAAGGGCAATGTTGCATAATCAGGGCCTACCACTACACTCATGGTATGAGGCATGCAACACAATGACTTATGTTCAAAACCATAGTCCACATAGGATACTTGAGAGTAAAACACCAGAGGAAGCTCATTTCGGTAAGAGGCCAGATGTTGGACACTTTAGGATTTTTGGGTCATCGGTTTATTGCCATGTGACCAAAGATGCACGGAAGAAGATTGAGCCAACAACGTAGTTGAGGATCTTTATGGGGTACACTGATACTCCCCATAACTATCGGGTGTACATGCCTACCAGTCAGATTACAGTGGTTCTCATGGATGTCAAGTTTGATGAGGAGAAGACCATGCGAGTATCCCTTGAGAGGGAGCTTGAGCTCCATGCGAAGGAGGAAATTTTAGTTCCTAAGGTTGAGGAGCCTCAAATTGATGTGGAGCAGCCACATGAAGAGGTTCCGGGAGTAGAGACATCCACTCAAGAAGAGTCTTCTAAAGAGGAAATAAAGCGCACTAGAGAAGCTAAAATATTGTTGGATGATGCATGGGAGAATGTGGGAGCACCCTCTTCTCAGCGTAGACAAATGAGGTCACCAGAGAGGTGAACTAGATACATGGCACTTATGGGTGAATGTGTTTTGACAGAGCCATTTTCCTTTCAGGAAGCAGTGCAACAACCAGTTTGGGTTGATGCGATGGTGGAGGAGTATGACTCCATAGTTTGAAACAATGTTTGGGATGTAATCTCAAGATTGGAGGACAAGACAGTTGTGAGCTCCTGTTGGCTTTACAAGGTAAAGAAAGTTATAGATGGTAGTGTGGAGAAGCATAAGGCCATATTTGTGGCTCATGGCTTTTCATAGGTAGAGGGGATTGACTATGATGAGACATTTTCTCATATTGCAAGGTACTCATCTATCAAATCTATTTTGGCACTATCTGCACAAATGGGTTGGAGTATCCATAATATGGATGTGAAGACTACCTTCCTCAATGGCATGGTTGAGGAAGAGGTGTATATAGAACAACCCGAAGGTTTTGAAACCTTGGACTGTGAGTCACATCTGTGCTGACTCAAGAGAGCATTGTATGGGCTTAAGCAAGCACCCTGTGCTTGGTACACCAAGATAGATAGCTAATTCACTAGATTGGGCTCCACGAAGAGTGAAGCAGATGCAAACTTGTATCACATAGTGGTGGTAGGTAAGTTGTTGATCATTGTTCTTTATGTAGATGATCTCATACTGACAGGTGATGAGAATCTCATCACATATTGCAAGGAGGATCTTGCAAGAGAGTTTGAGATGAAGGACATGAGGCTCATGCATTACTTTCTTGGCATGGAGGTATGACAAGGAGATGGGGAGTTCTTTGTTTCTCAAGGCAAGTATGCCAATGAGATACTCAGGAGATTCCGCATGGAGAGAAATAAACCCATGGAGACTCCTCTAGCTGGTAACTAGAGGAAGGAGGATGCTACTTCAGGGGAAGTAGTGGAAGGTACTGTTTACAGGTAGCTTGTGGGTTCACTCATGTATTTGGTGAACACATGACTAGATATGTGTTATGTAGTTAACCAGCTTAGTCAAGTGATGGTTAAGCCTACCAAGCTGTATTGGAAGGCGACAAAGCATGTATTGAGATAACTCAGATGCACTACTCAGTTTGGATTGTGGTACAAATGGATAAAGGGAGTGAAGCTTCAAGGCATCACCGATGTAGAATGGGCAGGGAGTCCATCTCATAGGAAGAACACATTAGGAGGGATCTTTAGTATGGTCAGCTACAGTTTCTTGGTACAATAGGAAACAAATATCAATTGCACTCAATTAGAAGACATGTATATGTTCTCCCTAACCTATAGGAGTTAAGGATGAGCTATGAATGAGTTGTAATTAGTTAACTCAGTTTATTGAGTTAAGTCAAGTTAAATTACTTCCAACTAGTTTCAAGAAATAATAGTGAGTAAACAGTCAGTTGGGACACTAGTGACCTAATTAGTGCTACTCTAGTTAGCTGAAGATTACACCATCAGAAACTCATGCAAGTTGATTATGAGAAAGACCTAGTTGAGACTAGAGTGCAGGGAAAATGTACTATTTGTTTAGATTTTTTTGAGTTGCAATGATAGTGCATGCAACCAGGAACTAATCCTTGAGGGATTGCGTTATTTTTAGAGGCTTTATTTCCCTTTAAATACAAGCTATTTTTCATAGGAATTACACATTGGAATAGAGACTTGGAGATCTTGTGAATTGGCTCAGCTTTGGCCTTGAGCTTGCTTATGAGTTGGAGATTGAATTTGTTGAGTGATAGAATTATTCTTGAGAGAACAAGCATTGTAATTTCATTTTCATTTTCCAAATTAATATAAAACAGATAGTGGGGTTTTGAGTTGTGGCTTTCCCCAGATATTTATTGTGTTATGTGCCTTTATCTCTTCCTCTATTGATTATTTTTTGCTCGATATTTATGGGCTTCCACTGTAAAGAGTAGAAGTATATTATTGTCTCTTGTTTTAGTAGATTACATGAGCTTGTGAATCTACAGGATTTTCTACATCGTATCGGAACAAGATTATTTTTTGGGCCGAGAGTTTGCAGAGAAGTTCTGAGCATTTATGTGCAAAATTTTCAAAAACAAATTGCAGATTTAGATTCCTTGGGAAAATATACCCAAATTCAAAAAAAAAAAATCATCCAAATCGGAGTTCAGATGAGGGAGATATTGCTAATTTAAAATCATCTCTCTAGAGGAGATTTCAAAGTTTTTAGTTTCTAGGTTATAGACAAAAGTCTAATTTGCATACATACTTCAGGATCGGTAGATGGCATTCCATGGGTTGAGGCTTGAGTATGCCTTGGAAGGTAGCTCAAATTTTATAGCCTAGAGGGAAAGGATGGAGGCTGTGCTCAAAGATAATGGCTTGAAGGAATTCATTGATCAAGAAGTCACCAAGCCAATAGCTACGGATGCATATAACTTGGATGAATCGAAGAAGTGTGTGGTGAAGGCAAGGTAGATAATCCTTGAGGGAGTTTGATACCACATTTTTCTCGAGTCTCCATGGCAAGGAAACTCTGCATGATATGTAGAAAACATTGATGAACTTGTATCAGAATAGTAGTGATCAAAGGAAGTTGGCACTGAAGGATAAACTTCATAAAATCAAGATGGAGAAAGGCAACACGATTCCAAATTACTTGACCAAGTTCACTCAATGTCGAGATTAACTTGTAAGTGTTGGAATCATAGTTGCCAAGGAGAATATGGTGAGCCTTGCTCTTCTTGGACTCCTAAAGAGTTGGCATAGTTATCAGGACTTTGTCAATGGTCGGGAGAAGTTGACAGAGTGGGAACGACTATGGTCAGATTTGATGTAGGATGAGATCAGGAGGAACACCAGGGATGGCTCTTCATCAAAGACTAATGATGAAGAGAACTTTGCCTTAGCAATTAAGGAAAGGAAGGGGAAAATTAAAATTTCTCGTTCCAAATCAAATTCTTATCATGGAGGTAAGAAGAAGGACATGACGAAAGTTAAATGCTTTCATTGTCACAAGATGGGTCACTTTGCTACAAATTGTCCATTGGAGAACTCCAAGGAGAAGTCATTAGGAGGAGTGGCGGGTGAGGCTTTGGCCACCCAATTCAAATTGGACTTTTTACTCATTGCGTGCATGGTGTTTTCAATGATGGGAAGTGTTTGGTACTTAAACAATGGAGCTTCTTTCCACATGACTAGTGGCAAAGAGTTATTTAGTGAACTGGAGGAGAAAGATCTCAAACTGCATATCAAGATGGGTGATGATGGTAAGTATAGAGTTACTGGTGTGGGAACTATTATTTTTCAGAAGGAGCATGTTGCTCCACTCACCTTGAAGAATGTTATGCATGTATCCAGACTGACAAAGAACTTGGTATCCATTGCCATGCTTGAGGATAGAGGCTATGATGTGATCTTTTCAAAATGAAAGGTGTTCCTTTGACACATAGCCATGGTTCAAGTAAAGAAGATGGGATTCGAGTTCAGAATCTCTATAAGATAGAGGTAGAGGATTGTGTTGCTTTAAGTTGAAAAGAAGAAAAGATGTTAAGCCGAGACATTGGCAAGTTGTGGCACAGGCACTTGGGCCACTTGCATCATGGGGCTTTGAAGATATTGCAACAAATCTCTACCGGTCTTCCCAAAGGTACACTTGAGCAAGTTGATACATGCAAGGGTTGTACTTTGGGAAAATACACCAAGTCTTCCTTTGGAGATATAGACAGTGAAGCAGAGTCTATTCTAGAGAGTGTCCATTCAGATGCATGTGGACCATTCTCAACAACATCCATGGCCAAACACAAGTATTATGTTATACTTGTAGATGACTATTCTTGTAAATGATGGATATTGTTCATGCAGAGAAAGGATCAGACATTCAAAAAGTTTTGTGAAGTCAAAGCATTGGTCAAGAAAGAGTCAGGAAAGAAGGTTAAATCTCTACGGAGTGATAACAGTGGAGAATATGTCACCAATGAGTTTAAGAACTTCTATGCAGTGGAAGGGATTAAATGAGATTTGACAGCACCTCACAACCCTCAATAGAATGGGGTTGCCGAGAGGAAGAACAGGAGCATTGTAGGGGCAAAAAGGTCGATGTTGCATGAATAGGGCCTACCACTACACTTATGGGCTAAGGCATGCAACACAACAGTTTATGTTCAGAACCATGTTGTGTGTGGAGCATAATTGTTCAGAGGTCTTTGTTTCAGCCAGATGTATACCGCAGGAAGTTTGTACACCCCTCCACGTGGGGGGGTGCGGGGTGGACTTGTCCCCCCCGCGGGGGTCTGGAGGGGGTTGATCCCCCCTGGTTGGGGGGTCCAGGGGCCATCGGACCCCCGGTGGAGGCTCGGGGGCAGCACCCCCGAAGCTAAAAACAGATGTAAAATTTCCTTGTAAAAGTATAGTAATTTCTAGTCAATCTAGGCCGTTCATTAGGTGAATGATCTGACAGTAGAACTTATGTTTAGTTTAGGGTTTTTTCCCCTAGAAGGCAACCCCTCTCTTTGTATGAGGGCATTGTATCGAGTCTGTGTAATATATGTGTATTCTTCGAGTGAGAAGCAGAGGTGAGACTGTGAGAGAAAATAGAGGATACTACAATGGATTTGTTGTAGGTTGTGTCTCTTCATTTTGCTGGATAATAGAAAGGAAGGACTGGCTATTCGTGGTGCATGTAGCCCAAACTGGGTGAACCACGTATCTATGTGTCTCTCTTGTTTTATGTGTTTTCTATGTTTATATTTATGCAATATTATATGTGCTCCATTGCTCTGTAATATATAATTTTATAACAATTGGTATCGGAGCCGAAGGTCTATTTGGCTGATAAACTCACAAGAAAGAAGGGTTCCTCATTCGAGTGGGATCAATGGCAGAAGATGGTAAGTTTAGGGTCGAGAAATTTAACGACCAAAACTTCTCGCTGTGGAAGATGCAGATGGAAGATTATCTGTATCAGAAAGATCTATACCTACCATTGGGCGGAAAATAAAAGATGCCAATGGGTATGACAGATGAAGAATGGAACCTTCTTGATAGAAAGGCACTCGGAACAATAGGGTTGTGCCTCGTGGCATCGGTTGCCTTCAACATTTCGAAGGAAACAATGGCAGAGGGTTTGATTAAGGCGTTGGAGAAAATATATGAAAAACCCTCGGCCTCAAACAAGGTATTCTTATGAAACGGTTATTTAATATGAAGATGTTGGAAGGTGGATCTGTTGTAGACCATTTAAATGATTTTAATACTGTTACAAGTCAGTTATGTTCTATAGGGGTAAACTTTGATGATGAAGTTAGAGCTCTGTTATTCTTGTGCTCATTACCAGAAAGTTGGAATGGTTTGGTAATGGCCATTAGTAACTCCGTTTCTGGATCTAGTACTTTAAAGTTTGATGATGTTGTCAGTGCTATCCTTAGTAAGGAAATGCGATGGAAAAGCTCCGGTGAGACATCGAGAAATGCTTTGAGTGCAGAGTCTAGAGGAAGAAAAATGGAAAGAGGAAAGAGCTCAGGATATCGCAGTAAATCAAGGAAAGGCAGATCCAAGTCCAGATCGGGGATAGTGTGCTGGAAATGCGGAAAGAAAGGACACCTAAAGAAAGACTGTAGATCTCAGAAGGGAAAAGGAGATTCATAGCAAGAAAACAATCATGAAGCAAATGTGACAGGTGAGGTGTTACAAGATGCTTTGATTCTTTCTTTCGAAAATATTACCGATTCCTGGGTGGTAGATTCAGGGGCCTCATTCCATGCAACACTTGATAAGAAATACTGTCATGACTATGTTCAAGGAGATTTTGGACAAGTTCGTTTGGGTGATGATAAACC
>APFE031491666.1:0-11661 GCA_000404065.3 Pinus taeda | reverse complement strand
CCCCTGCACCTGCTAGGCCTGGATTTGATTTTGAAGCGTCGTCAAAGAACATGTAGAATTTATTGCAGTTGCTCAACCAGAGAGCGAATTCCTCTTCCTTGAGCCTCAGCTTCCAAACACTGCTTGTCTCTTTCAGTTGTAGATTTCCTTGTCTTGTTGCCTGGGTGCTGATTATGTTTCCTTGGGCATAGCTGATCAGATTTCTTTCTTCAATGCTGTAATTGGTGGCCTCGATCTTGCCTTGAGTGTGGGCTATAATTGCCTCCACCGCTAAATTTTTTGCCTTGTGACACATGATTCTTGTATTACATCCTTTATCTTGAAAGACTTTTTTGGTTCCTGCCAGCCAGATGCGCCAAGCAAGGGTTAGTGGTATAGCATTCCATATCCTTTGCGTTAGTTTGCTCTTCTTTTCTCTCCATGGGCAATGCTTCCTCTAATTGTAAACGATTTCTGCAATGGTTGCCTTTGGTTCCCATGTGACTCCCCCGATTGAAGCCATTTGTTTCCAGCAATCATCAGCTATCTGGCAATCTATAAACAGATGTTGTATTGTTTCTTCTGCTTGACAACAGTTTGGGCACCTGGACGGTCCCATAATGCCCCGTTTTTTTAAATTTTCTGCTGTTAGTATCTTCCCTTTCAGGAGAAGCCAGAAAAAGAAAATGACTTTAGGAGGAGCTTCAGCTCTCCAGATCAGTTTCCATTGACTCCATATGGCTTGTGGAAAAGTGCTGTTGCATAGATGTTGATGCCCTGCTTTGACCGTGTATTGAGTCCCCGTGGGGTCCCATCTATAGCCATCTTGCTTGCCTATTTGAGTCGGTGCTTTACTGTGCAGATGGTTCTTTAAGGTTGCGATGCTTGTCTCTAGCTCTCTGGGGTAATCCGGTAATTTCCAATCTACCCATGCTTGGGAGTGACTTTCCCATTGCGATATTTGAGCTAAGCACCTTATACCGTTGTCATTAAGCCAACTTATGGCAGGGATTACCTCCATGTTGGATCCAATAAGGGGCTGTCCTAAGATTCTGTCAGTGGAAAAATTGATGCTGCTCCCCCCTCGTGGGACCTTTGAGATGTTTTAAGTCATAAAGGGTATGACTTTCTTGCAGAGCTTCCAGATTTTTGTGCTGTCTCTATTGGGGATATTGGTATCCAAGAGTTGATGCCTTGAGATGTTCAGATATTTAGCCTCTAGAACCATCTTCCACCAAGCTGTGGCCCCTGAGATCAATCTCCAAATTATTTTAGCTCCAAGGGCTAAGTTCAGCAGTTTTGGAGATCTTATTCCAAGTCCTCCTTTTTCATTAGGCTGAATGACGTTCTTCCAGCTGACCAGATTGATTTTTTTTCTCTCCGTTTTTCCTCCTTGCCAGAGAAAGTGCCTAAGAGCTCTTTCCATTTTTTGATGAAAGGTCATTGGAGCTTGGTACAGAGAGAAGCGATAGATGGGCAGTGAGGCAAGACCAGATTTTAGAAGAACGAGGCGCCCTGCTGGGTTCAGCCACATAGATCCCCATTGTTGGATTTTCCTCTGGATTTTGTCAAGGATTTCGTTCCATGTGTCGGCCTTCAGAGGTCCCATACTCACCGACATCCCTAGGTATGTAAAATGGCTCCAGTTTAGCTTGTATGAGACTCCTAGAATGTTGGCAATGCTGTGAATGGTGTGATTTGATACATTCCATCCATAAATGCAACTTTTTACCTGATTGATTTTCCCTCTAGAGTATTCCATGAATTGATCTAATATCTTCTTGAAGCGCCTTGCAATAGTGATGGACGCTCCTCCCATCAAGAGGGTATCATCTGCAAATTGGGAGTGGTTGATGTTCTTTGTACCTTGCTCAAATTTGATCCCAGTAATAAGACCTGTTCTTCGGTTGAAATCCAAGACTTTGCTAAGAGACTCAACCATGAGGATAAATAAGTAGGGGGACAGGGGACAGCCTTGTCTAAGGCCTCTAGAGGATTGGAAAGTAGCACAGGGTCTACCGTTGATCAGAGGGGAGATCCAGGGATTCGAAATACAGGCTTTGATCATATTAATGAAGGAGGGGTCAAATCCCATTTTGTGAAGCACTGCATACAGAAAGGTGTGTCTAACCCTATCAAAGGCGTTGGCAAGATCTAGCTTTAGGACAAAACCTTTCTCCTTTCGGCTTATGCTTGAGTGTATGGCCTCTTGCACGAGAAGGATGGAATCGGTTATGTGCCTATTGGGGAGAAAGCCCCCTTGGTTTTTTGAGATCAAAGAGGAGAGGTGAGGCTTGAGCCTTGATGACAGAATTTTTGAAATTATTTTGTATGCTGAATTGCATAAGGATATGGGTCAAAATCTATAGAAGGTGGAGGGCCTGTTCTCTTTTGGAATTAAGGCTAGATAGGTTGAGTTGGTGTATCCCCCCAATTTGCCTTTCCTTAGAACCCAGCGTATCATCTTCAGAAGATCTTTTTTAATCATCTGCCAGTACTCTCTGTAGAAACTAATTGGAAACCCATCAGGCCTTGGGGCTTTATCTGGGTGAAGACTCCAGATTGCTTTTTGGACTTCTTCTTCTTCTATTTCTTGCGTGAGCCTGCTGTTCGTTTCTTGGGTGACTTCTTTAGGCATGTGCTGAAGTAATATTGAGTAATCCTCCTCACTTTTATCCTCTGTCAGGAGATTTTTGAAGTGATTGGTGGCTGCTTCTTTTATGGAATCCTGGGTGGTGTAGTTGTTCCCCTCACTGTCTCTAATTGTACTCACAGTGTTTCTAGCCTTTCTAACAATAGCCTGCTTATGGAAATAAGATGTATTTTTATCTCCCTCGCGCAGCCATAGCTGCCTTGATTTGAGTCTCCATTTGGTCTCTTCGTCCCTTAGTGTTTGGCTCAGCTGGGAATAGAGTCTTATTTCATTCTCTTTGGCTTGCTGTGAGAGCCCAAAGGCTTCAATTTTTTGTTGCAATTCTTCAAGGTCTTTCTTGATGCGCTTTTTACTCATCTCGGGCTCCTGGAATTTGGTCTTTGCCCAGTTTTTGAGAGCTTGTCTGGTTCGCTGCATCTTAGTTTCCCAAATATATGTCGCGGAGCCTTCCACGTGTTGGGTCCAAGCCTGCCACACCGCGTTTCTTGCTTCATGGATTCGGTTCCAGAGAGAACAATATTTAAAGGGAAGAGGACCAAGCTGGCAATGTCTGTGCAGAGTGAGCGTTATTGGATAATGGTCAGAGGCGGAGTTGTTGAGGATATTTGACTGGCCAGTAGAAAAGGTGGACAGATAAGCGATATTGATGAGGAACCGGTCAAGCCTCTCCATGATATTTCCAGCTCCTAGATGCCTGTTACTCCAGGTGTACCTGCGATTCTTGGGTTTTATATCAACCAAATCTTGCTCCTGTATAATGTGCTCAAGTCGATTTCTGAAGGGGTCTGCGCTGAAGTTTCCCCCTCTTTTCTCATTGGCATGAAGAACCAGATTTAAATCCCCTGCAAGAATGAGGTTGTTGTCTTGGTCTTCTTCTATATTTGTCTCCAAAGTGTTCCAGCACGCTTCTTTCTCTCTGTATTGATTCAGAGAATAAATATTATATATTCTAACCGTTGTTCCATCTTCCTTGCTTTCTAAATTAACACTGATCCAGTTCTGGAGTATTTTGGTGGAGTTGCAGCTCCATTTGCTATTGTCCCACATTGTTAGGATGCCACCCGAGGCTCCTCTTGCTTCACTGGCGCAACCGCTGTAACACTTTTGCTGGTTGATGACTCTGTTGATTTCGGATTGATCTTGCTTTGTCTCTTGAATAAGGACGATTTCAGGCTTTTCACTTTGGATTAGATCCTTAAGGGCAGCTATCTTGGAGGGGTACCCTAGTCCCCTACTGTTCCAGGATAACATTTTCATCATGGTTTACTGGTTGCATGGAGAGGTGCTCGCCTCTCTTTACCTTTGTTATTATTTTCTTTATCCGAATGTCCAAGAATGAAGGATTCTATAGGAGTCTGAGATCCTATGGCAATGTCTTTCTATGCACTTTCTTCTCTATGTTGTTTAGCCGATTTTCTGCCAGGCCCTTGTTTTTTGGGTATGTCGCTGGGCGCTCCATGATCCTTTGAAGAACTTCTGGTGACTCTAGTAGAGGGTTTGTCAGGGGAGGGCTGAGAGATATGAGGGGGAGAGGGGTGAAGAGGAAGATCAGAGGGGGGAAGATCCGGCTCGGTTTCTTCCGCAGAGAGGGCCGCGAATGGATTAGATGATGGAGGAATGGATGGATCCGGTCGGGGGGATGAGGGGGGGGGATGAGGAGGAGACTGCTGAGAGGAAGAAGAAGGGCGTTGATGGGATAAATGAAGATGGATGGGTTGCTGGAGGGAAGGCCCAGGGGCTTCAGAATCTGATGGTTTCAGGGGTGGAGAAGTTTTTTTTTTCTTTTAACAGTTTCCCATTGCCCTTCTTGCTCTTCTGATTCTACATTTATGATTTTAGTGCATCTATTTGCAAAGTGTCCGTATTCGTGACATACCTTGCATTTGAAGGGTATCTGTTCGTAGTCCAGCTACTGTATGTGGCTCCAATCGTCAACTTTCAGTTCGATTGCTTCTGGCAGTCCACGCCCCAGATCGACTTCAACACAGATCCGCGCACAGGCCTGCATATTGTCTTTAGGTTCGCTGCAATCTATGTATTTTCCGACCGCGTTTCCTATTGCTTTGACCGAATCATCGCCCCAGCAGTGAAGAGGGAGATGGGGAAACCTGACCCAGACTGGAACTACACTTGGTATATCTAGCTCTGGATCGAAATCCGGGGTCCATTTGTTGAGGTAGAGACCCCTGGAGTCCATGAAGTAAGGCCCGTTTCTGAAGATTAGGTTCTTGTCCTCCTTTGTTTCGAAGTGAAAGGTAAAATATCCTTTGCCATAGAATCGGATGGATATTTTGCCTTGGATCTTGTCTGCCCAGTTTCGTTCAACCCACTTTTGCACTGTTTTGGGCGAGGGCCATAGCCATAGTTATGTCCTTTTTGCTTTTCAATTGATTAAAAAAAATTGTTTATGTACAAGAAGTGTCATGAACCTTGTTTTTTCAGTATTGAAAAAAAGCTTATATATTATAAACATTTTCGGAACTAAGTCTGGATACAGAAAAAATGTATGGAATGGGGAAAGTATGAACTCTTATTACATATTGTTGTTTATTATGTTTTCTTCTGTTTACAGTTTATATTAATTATTTTTACCATAAAATGATATTTAATGATTTAAAATAAATTTATAATTTAGTTAATTTTAAAATCTTAATAATGTGGATGATACATAATATGTTTGATATTTAATATGGACTTATTCTATTAATATTGTACTAGCCATTTAACTTATATGATTTACACTAATATGATAGGGATGTTAATTTATAGGACTTACATTAATACTTTTCTATTACAATTCAATATAAAAATAAAAAATATTACTCCTAACAAAATTATATAAACTCATCAATGATTTAGAAGAATTAATTTAAAACAAAAAAGATAACAATCGCATCTTCTTCAATCTTCTAAAATTAACTCTAAACGGTATTTTTTTTTCCAAAATATTTTCAAAAATTAAAATTTCTGAAATTTAACAAAATTTAATATTAAATTCAAATAATAAAATAAAATTATTATCCTTCCATCTAAATTCGAATTATAATGTATTAATTATAACATAATATTGGAAAAACACCACCAATATTAAAATAAAATGAATTTCCTTGACTTATTATTAATATTTTTCCTTTTTTCATTTAAATAATAAGTATAATGTCACCCCGAAACATTAATGTAAAAAAAAATTTAAATTTCTTTTACCCAAAAATCATTGACAATAGATCAAAAATGTTCTTTGCGCATAATGTTCCTTGACAAGTGCATTTTATAAGTTGGGCGCCACTCATGAGCTTATGCAGAATCGAGCGGTCCCACAGTGGGACCCACTGTTGAAAGTATCAGCAACAGCTAACGGGTCAATTTATTTTAAATTGAAAAAAAATATAAAATAAAATAACACAAGCAGGCTGTGCTGGGCATGATGAAAAATGGTAGAAAAGGCTAAAATAAATATATTTTAAATTAAAACATTTATGAAATAAAATAGCACAAGCTGGCCGTGTTGGCAATGATGAAAACTGATAGAAAAGGTAAAGATAAAGAGGTAAAGATAAACATTTTGCAGTAAAATAATTATCTCTGGAATTTGAAATGGTTGAAAAAGGATACGTGGCATGTTGTTAATTTTAAATAATAAAACAAAATGATTAAATAGTAGTTATTATTATTACAGGTATATATAAATTACGTGATGATATGGATATATACGCTGACGACGCGAAGTAGAATATTCAAAGAAAAAGAAATTTGATGTTGTGTGTGGTTTTATGTATAGTTATAGTATAATTTTATTTGTATATGTATACGGGGACAGAGTGGCAGCGTCCCCGGATTTACAAAATCAACAGCCTGGTTCGTGTCCAGTACAGAGTTTGGCGGAGCGGAGCTTCAATTTCTCGGAGAGCGAAATCTCTCAAATCGCACTACAGATAACCTCACACCGTGGTTTTGAGGGACACAAAGGCTGGAAAGCGGTTCACAGCAGCTCTGGATCTAGATTTATTTGTACGCATTTTGAAGATTGTGAGGCATGTTGGCTTAGGCTGAAAGGTAACAGGGCTTGATCGTATAGTTGTCGGTGTTTAACCTTTGAATCAGAGCGGTGAGGAATTAGACATAAATTCATGAGATCTGAGGTGGATTGCGTTGTAAAGTGGTCAAATTGAGGGGGAAGGGTTTCGATTCGGTGCCAAACTGGGGGTAGAAGGAGGAGTAGGGCGCTTCGTGCGCTTCAACGAAGTGCCGTCGCCTTCGCACCAGATGGCGTCGGATATCAATCTAAGTCCTGCATTGAGCGACATCGATGGCCAGCTTAGGGATCATTTCCGTGCTCTCTCGTATGTAGTTATACTTATCTGCCATTTATTTTTGCTTGCATTTGGGTTAAATTGCTTAAACTCTTTCCTGTTTGTCTGCAAACTGAATGACTCTGCGAGATTCGAGCCTGTAAACATCGATTAGAGTTTTTCAGGCGTTAACGACTAGAGACGCGTTTTTTCACGGAGTCTAGTTTTATCATGGAGGAGCCTTGCTACTATTGTCTCCGAATGCTCGCCTAGGTTTAACGGCCTGTAAATAAACCAAACATCATTTATCACCCGTGACACAATTTTTGTACAATTTATGGTAATTCATTTTGTCAATTTCTTGTTATTACTCTATTTACCAATCGGCTGTAGTATTAAAGCTGCGACTTGTGTCGAGGTGCTCATGGTAGAAGCTTATTAACTTACAATGATTTAATTTAATTTAGATATTAACGTCGACGAGTGGCGAAAAATGGGCAAACGGAGTGCCTAACGCTTTTCTAACAAAATAGTAACAGCAGAGAAGAGGAGGAAGTCAGGACGTCTCTTGCAGCAACCTTCATCTAAACTCTTATAGTATGAAATCAGAAATCTGGAACCGGCAACGCGAAATTACCTGAATTGAGGGTTTTCTGCTGAAATTGAAATATTTATCTGAAAAATAAATCCAAACTTTTCTGGGCTACATATTCACTAAGAATCAAGGTATCTTGTAAATTTCTAAAAAGGCAAATGACACCGCCTGCGAATTTCATAGTTGATGGGGCATCTGAAGATGAAATGTTCCTCGGACTCAGGCGCATGAAGACAAAGTCGGCAGGTACGTCCCTCCCGTGGAATGTTGTGATCTGACTTCATCCGAAGTGAGTGAGAGCAAACACGAGGCTGTTCTAGAGGGGCTCTCAAGCAGTTCAGCAATCTTTGTCTGAGATATGCTGGGGTTGGGATTTGGCTTGGATTCGGTCGTCAAGATTTAAAACAGAGTGTAGCTTATGCTCCATACCATAGCTTTATTTCACTAAAATGATTTTTTAATTTAACAGGTGTTCATGTGTGCCTTCCGATACTGTGTCTCTTAGTCACGAGGCAAGACACCTGCCTTATGTTGGATATCTGTGGTATTGGCATAGGTCAAGAACAAAAAGAAGATCCCAAATGTGATTTGTTAATATTTCAAAAAATTGACACAAATTTGCTAGAAAATTATAGTATTTTTGAAGGATCCTCACATCAAACCAGAGATACGTTCACAGAAACAGGACTTAAAATGGAAAAAAAAATCCTCGATTCATCGATAGAATAGGTGAAGGTACAATATTAATATTTATCCGGTCCCAATCGGAGGAAGCCATTTTATAGCACTCAATTCACCATCACCCTTCAGGAACAACTAGGAATTAGAGAAAAACAAAAACCATCAGAACACCAGATTATAGCAAAACACTTTAGCACCAGCTTTGATAACAAATCTGTCCTGACAAGTCTCCACGTCTCCCTTTCCACATGGTTATCAATCTCTCTCTTTCCTTCCTATCCCCGTGGATATCTAGTTGCTCTTCTCCTTTTCCATCTGTGCTCTTCAGGGACCAATAGGAAATCGTGGAAGGGGTACATCCAACAACTGCAACTACCTTTTGATGCACCCCTTTTCATTACAAGTCAACTTGAACAAATCTCTATCTTATTTTGCCGTCATTACAATTTTTTTTGCAATAATGTTTCTTATAAGTTTTCTCGATTAACCTTCATGCTACTTTTCAATGCAACAGCATACTACTTTTCAATACAACATTTTGGACCATAAATTTGGACCAGTTTCATATATCTTTCCCTGATGGTGAACCGAGTTTACGGTCTTAAATGTTGGATTGAAAAATAGCATGCGAATTATATTCCAAAAGACTTATGGTGGTTCAACAAGCACAATTACCTTTCTTTCATCCTTTTCATTAGAAAGCAACTTCAATAGATCAATATCTTGTTTTTCCATTATTACGAAGATTTCTAACAATAATGTTTCTTATAAATCTTTTGGAACAACATGTCTGCTATTTTTCAATCCAGTATTTTGGATTATCAGTTTCGTTTAGTTTCATATATCTTTTCATAATGACGGACCATGCTTATTCCTAAGTCCAAAATAGCATGCAAGTTATTCCAAACGACTTGTAAACAAAGTCCTGTGAAAAACCAATGATCAAATAATGTGGCTTCATCATCAAATATTTTTCACCTAATTATCCCTTGTATTTTGGCATGCAACAGTTGTCTGTCCAAACTTACTTTTTCGTAGCTAAGAGTCCATTTTGGGGGCGGGAAATGCAGGGGATGAAGGGATGGGTTTCACAGAGATTTGGAGGGTAACCCTAAATATCCAGGGATTGGTGGATGGGGATGCCAAAACATATTAGAAAATAAAGTATGAAAAATTAAAAAGCAGAGGTTCTAGAATAGAGGACTATGATTCAACTCAATAAAGTAGCAATTCTTGCATAATAGGTTTCAATGTTGAACTAGCAAATGAAATTTTTTCTTTGAGAATCAGTGGCTCACGGGAATTGATTTGAATATGGGGCATCCAAATGTCCCCAAAACCATGGATGGTCATCACCCAGGCCTCCCAGTTTTTGGTAGGAAACGTCTAGTGAACTTTGGGGAATTCCTTCACACTCCCTGGAATGTCCCCTTGCAAATGGGCAACTTCCCTTTGCAGTGCTCAAGTCCACAGGGTTGGGAAAACATAGGTGACACATCCCTCAGGTGTGTGGATGGGTTTTCATGCAACATTGCTAAGAATCAAACTGATTTAGTTCGAGTTTCCTAAGTGCAATATATCGAATATAAAGCTTGTGCTGTGGTGATTCATTGCCACGCATTTAGCAAGGTATTTGCTAAATATAGTAAAGATCATAATATTAAAGGGATATAAAAATGTTGGTTTCAACTTTCACCATTACAAATACCTTTGTCCTGATATGATGTGTAACAGTTTTGTTCAAGAAGGGGCATCTGATGACTAGCAATTGGAAGAAAATATTTGTTACTTGAAAAATGATGAAATCAAATATGATGGTTTCTTTCATGCTATAGACTCACATCCTTCCCCTCCGTGGATTAACATGTCCTTTCCTGTTGACATACAAAATGTAAATATCTCATAATTTTGTCATGGCAGTACTGTTTTAGATTTTCCTATAATTTATGATGCACTTTACCAACAATGAACTGTGAGTTAATATTTTTAATCTGTATAATATGTGGTATAGCATGTGGATTGCTCTTCCAGAATCTGCATCTATTGAGATCCACCTGAATGCCAATTGTGGCTCTCACAAGGAGATCATGATGGATGGACCCCACGTTTATGACACTTATAAGCAATGTTAAAGGTTACATGTCTTTACACTCGAAATCAATATTATGGCTCATGTTATATTTAAGGGTTTTTCTCTATGTTTGTAGCCAATAGTGGTTTTGTATCTGATAATTTATTTGAATTGCTTGCTTGAAATGTGAAACTTGATATGGTGGCCCCTTTTAGCTCTGAGAAATTCCTGGTGCTACTGCATATTCTATTCTAATGTTCAATAAAACTCATGCGTAATTTAAAGTGTATAAACTGTTTATCATATTTTAGCATATGGGAGCAGAGGTTGTGGGGACATTGTTTTGTGTGCTCTGGACTTTTTGGCATTAAAAGAAGTAGATTGCAGAAAGATTTTCAAACATTGCTATATTTCCTTTAGTGCTCTTCTTTGGATCAAGTATTTGTGGATTTTGGGAATTGTTCTGACTCTTGATGTGCAAATCCTAATGAGTGCGTTTTTTTTTCAGAAATGGATTTCAGAAATTGGATAAAATCAAAGACCCAAACAGACAAAACAAGCAATTGGAGGAGCTCACTGGAAAGATGCGAGAATGCAAACGGTTGGCAACCTTTTCTTAAATTAGATTCATCTTATCATTGATATTCTCAAATTTTGCTGAAAAATTGAAAAATGGGCCCAAGATTGATTTTCAGCGTCCTAGCTTGTTACAGTTTTGCCCAACATTTGTCTTTCTGGCAAGTGATAAAGAACACTTTCACGGTTTTTTTCTCTTCAATAAGGATTACAGTTTTGTGTTTTACAATGCTGTGTGTGAGCCCACGTGCATGTGTATTATATATCACAGTCTTCCCCATCTCACTATTTTCAAACATCTATTCTTTTATTACACTTGATGATCTTTTCACATATATGAATGGGCATTGCACAGGAGAAGGTTTGGAATATATTCAATTTAATAATTTCTAATTTCAGGCTTATTAAAGAATTTGATCGCGAAATCAAGGAAGAAGAGAGTGGAAATCCTCCTGAGATTAATAAGCAGCTTAATGAGAAAAAACAGTCACTGGTAAATGGCTGATCCTCCCTTTATTTTGTGTAAATTAATGGGGACGGATAAGTTTTTGAACTGAATTTGCAGTCTTGCTGCATAATGACTTACTCTTCTATATTTTATGGGTGCAGATCAAAGAACTCAACTCATATGTTGCATTGAGAAAGACGTAAGCTATCCTCTCTTATGTTTCATGCATATTAATAAGCCTTTGTGCGCCTTCTGGCATGCATCTGCATTTCATTGCATTATGGTATCAGCAGTGAACCACCTCACACTGCAGATCTTAAACATGGACCCAACATGATGGGTTTAGGTATTCGCACAAAATTGCTTAAA
>APFE031491654.1:0-26177 GCA_000404065.3 Pinus taeda | reverse complement strand
ACATAGAGAGTGAGAAGTGAAGAGAGACAGAGTGACCATGGAGAGATAGAGATGAAGTGTGTGTTTAGGGTTGAGATAAAGAGACATATATCAAGAGATGGAGACAAGGGGGAGATAAGGAGAGATAAGGATAAAGCTATGGATATAGCAACATAGTTAGAGAGAGAGAGAGAGAGTGATTGGGGAGAGAGAATATTGGAGGGAAAAGTCAGAGAGAGAGAGAGAGAGAGGGAGAGAGAGGGAGGGAGAGGGAAGATAGAGGGTGGCAGGAGAGAAAGGGAGACAGAAGAAGAATGAGATAGGGGAGTTGAGAGAGAGGAAGAGAGTAATGGGGCAAGATTGAGGATTGCAAGAGAGAGAGAGAGAGAGAGAGACAGAGAGAGAGAGAGGGTGAGAAAGAGGAATTGAGAGAGAGGGGGAGAGAGGGAGGAAGAGAAGAAGAGACAGGGAGGGATAGAGATATTTAGCTGGAGGGGGAGAGAGGGAGGAAAGAAGAAAAACATAGAGAGGGAGAAGCTAAGGGAGGGAGTGAGTGAAAAGAGAGATATGTTCAGATAAAGAGACAAAGCAGGAGAGATGTAGAGAAGGGGGGAGCAGAGAAAGAGGCATATAGTAACAAAGTTGGAAGGTGAAGAGATAGAGAGAGAGGGAGAGGATGTGAAAGAGTGGAGAGAGGTAGGGAAAGAGATATTCATAGATATCGAGTGAGAGAGCATGTGTGTTTGGAGGGGTGAGATAAAGAACACATAAGGATAGACAGAGAGAAATATAGATATCGATGCAGGGTGGAGAGAGGGAAGAATATTTCTTGCACTGCATACATTTATTTTAGTGTAGATGGTGATTTCTAATCCTATTTTATTACTTGCACTGGATGCATTGATTCCAGTGTAGATTTTGATTTCTAATGATATTTGATTATTTGCACTAGATGCATTAATTTCAATGTATATTATTTATAATCCTATTTGATTTCTTGCACTAAATGTATTGATTTCATTGTAGATGGTGATTTCTAATCCTGTTTTATTTATTGCACTAGATGCATTGATTTCAGTGTAGATGGTGATTTCTAATCCTATTTGATTTATTGCACTACATGCGTTGATTTCAATGCAGATTTTTATTTATAATCCTATTTGATTTCCTGCAGTAAATGCATTGATTTCAATATAGATGATTTCTAATCCTATTTGATTGCATTCACTAAATGCATTGATTTCAGTGAAGATTGTGATTTCTAATCCTATTTGATTGCTTCCATTAGATGCATTTATTTCAATGTAGATGTTGGTTTCTAATATTACTTTCTTACTTGTACTAGATGCATTGATTTTAATGTAGATGTTGATTGCTAATCCTAATTGATTTCTTTCACTAAATGCATTGATTTTGGTGTAGATGGTGATTTTTAATCCTATTTGATTTATTGCACTAGATGCATTAATTTCAATGTAGATGTTGATTTATAGTTATATTTGGTTGCTTGCTCTAGGTGCATTGATTTCAATGTAGATGATTTCTAATCATATTTGATTGCATGTACTAAATTCATTGATTTTAGTGTAGATGGTGATTTCTAATCCTATTTGATTGCTTCCACTAGATGCATTGATTTCCATGTAGATATTGGTTTCTCACCTTATTTTCTTATTTGCACTAGATCCATTGATTTTAATGTAGATGTTGATTTCTAATCCTAATTGGTTACTTGGATTAGATGCATTGATTTTAGTTTACATGGTGTTTTCTAATACTATTTTATTTCTTGCATTAGATGCATTGATTTGATTGTATACGTTGATTTCTCATTTGATGCAATTGGATGTATGATGGTACATTAATTTTAAAGTGATTGAATCAATAGTGCATTGATTTCAGTGTAAGTGAAAAAAATTATCGACAATGTACATTGATTTTTCTGTTATAGTAATTCAACCTATAAATATTGGAGAGCAAAGAGAGATAAGGTATGATGTTTACTGCAACAACTCAATCTAAATATTTAAATGGCTTACAATTTCAACTTTCCTTTCCATATAATCAATATGAAAATATTAGAAAACTAACAAGCATGACAATAAAAATATTAGAAGAAAATAGTTTGAGATTGATCGCAATGGAGACAATTTGTAATTGGCTACAATTTTATTATTCACGTTTTCTATCATCCAACACTATTACATTGTCACTTTTCATTGAAAACTTTTATTTCATCAATTTTCATCATTAAAGTTATTGATAATATTTATCACTAAGAAAAATTAAAATTAAAATGACTAGATAAACCTCAAACATATTTAAAATGGTTTACCAATATTAGATGTTTTTCACATATAATTGATAAACTTGGTCATATGTTTGATAGATTTTCCTTGGCCACACACGGCTGAAACCATCCTAGACACATCTTAACTCCAGGTCTATCAAGCACCGAGAGGGATCAAATATCTCAAGGTGAAAACCTTTCCTCATGTTTTTCACTCAAAAAATAGGTTTTCACCTTGAGAGATTCAATCCCTCGTGGCGCTTGATAGATGCAAAATTAAGATGGAATTTAGAAGAATTGACTCTGTGTATGTCTAAATGATTGTGGAATTTTTTAGAATGAACCCCATATATTATGATTTATACCAGTCCACTTGACTTGAAAAATATGCGACAAATTATCGAAACTTTTGTTTTTGTGTCCTAAGATGAAGCACTAGTTACATGGAAAATGAGTTCCATTATTGACAATTTTCTGAGAGAAGTTGACCAGATAAACCTTCATCTTGTATTGGAAAAGAATATTTATCATTTGATTAACAAAGACAAGGCATCGATCATGTCTAAGGAAGTGATTCTCATAAATGCAAGTTGAGGCCCAGTGATTAATGAAGAAAATATCGTGGACTATTTGAAAGAAAATACTATGTTTTGTGTAGGGCTGGATGTGTTTGAGGATGAACCATACATGAAGCCTACTCTTGTAGAAAAAATAATAATTACAATGGAAATGTTGACCATATAGACTAGCACATATGGAATACAGGCCAAAAAAAGTCAATTGTTATGCATCTTGTAGGTGAAAAAATAATTGACAAATCACATTATTTCATGCTCAAAACAACAACATTCTAGGAGGTCAGACAAGTCAATGTTTATTTGAGATGAGACCCCAGGAAAGCCAAGTTGTAAAACCATCAATTGAAAGATCAGCGACAGGGAATGATCTTAGTTTTTCTCGCCCACTTTGCCAAAACCACTAGAGAGGAGTCCCAGAAGTTGGTTTATGGTTTTCTTAAAATAGCCAGTGGTTTGTTGACACGCGTGTGATGACCAATTTGATTCCAACATTCGAGAAACATTATAGTATGTTTTATTTCTTGTCCTCTTGTATTTAAAGTTTCATGTTTTATTTTTCTTCTACTAGTTAAGTATACGATGCAATAGGGATTGTTTAAATTTAAAACTATGAATTTACCCATTGGTACTAACGTTTTTAAATTTACAACCCTTAACAAGTGCTCTGCTTTTTCAGAATTCGTCCTTAATTTCTTTTGCTTTTCATCGTTCATTTTTCAAAATTTATGCCCATATTCTTAATTGCATGAGCTATAAAAAAAAAAGTTCTCTGTTCATCTTTCTTGCAACCCATTTTAAATTTAAACTTTGAAATTCTCAATGGTTTGGCCATTCTAGTTTTGACTGCTAGGTTTTTGAATTAGAGCAGTTATTACAACTCTCATGCTCTCACTCTCTGGCCATTTATTTAAAATTTTAAGTAATTTTGTGGATGTCATTGGAACTAGTTCAGTCCCAGTCAGGAATTTTCTCCAGGGAGACAACACATAGTATAGATGTTATTCATGTTGTTTTAATTCTATGTTATTAATGATCTTCATGCTAACCTAATATTATACGAAGGATTTTGGATGTCTGTGTTTGGTTTCATATGTGTAGGAAAATGGAGACTAAGAGTTGAGGTATACCCTAAGCTAGTTGCATTAACAAACTATTCGATTCTCATTTGAGAGGTGTGATCTTTCATCCCCCATATTTCATTTATTTTAGGGTTTGAATAATATAGAGATTGGATTGGAATGTCATTGTACAATTATCACACACATATTGCACATGTATGTCTAGTGATCCCTGAGAAAGGATCATGGAGCGAAAACTCTCTATGGTTGGGTAATTCTAACTACAACACCTCGTATAGACATCAATGATAACACATTGTATACTTCTCATTTTGATTCAAATGCATTGATCTAGTTATGCATCCAAATCCTCTCCCTCAACCATGAACTATTCCAATGTATTCTACTTTGAACCTATTATTCTTCCCCTAGCATTGTATACTTCTCATTTTGATTCAAATGCATTGATCTAGTTATGCATCCAAATCTTCTCCCTCAACCATGAACTATTCCAATGTATTCTACTTTGAACCTATTATTCTTCCCCTAGCATTGACATTAATGACAAGACATTCTCCAACAATCTCCCCCTTTGTCATTGATCTCAATCATCTACATTTAAGATGTGTTGATGATTTTTAAAGTTCATAATGTTTTTCATATATCTTTACTTAAGAAATATATACATGATAACTCTCACATAATTCATTGGAAAATGCTACAAGTGGAACCCGAAGGAGACTTTTTAAAAGAGCCTCTTTGTATCCTAGACCTAAAATAGATCTCGCTGCGGAATCGAGCCATCATTTGGGTTAAGGTGAAATGGAAGTATTTAAATCTTAAAGAGGCTACATGGGAGGAATATTAAATGCAGAAGAATTATCCAACATTGTTCCAGAGGGAAATAACTAAGAAATAAACATCAGGGATAGTGAGAATTAAAGGGGTGGTGGGGGGGCCAGTGGGAAATGTAATACCCCTCTCTTGTAGTAGTGTTGTTTTCTTTCATTTACGTTAGTGCGATTGGAAGAAAGAAAATCCATAGAGTACATTGAAATGCTTATGTAAATATATAGTTTTATTAGCAAGTAAATAATTAGATTGAAAGCACTTGGGAATGAGACAGTTGAGTACGTGATTTTTACCAAAGAAAATATAAATTAAAATCTCATTAGTAAATGAGATTGAGATAACTCTTCCATGACAAAGATTCTACATACGATTTAATGGATAGGAGAGAAAATCCATTAAATCACCTAGCTGGGGAAAGATGCTAAGCATGGATAATAATAAAACGTCGCGAGAAAAGAAAGAAGGCTTTAAAGGAAAATCTTATGCTAGTGGAGTTAAGAACCACAAAAGCGGGATGTCACTGAAGGAAAATTTGATTGTGGAATGAAAAGTATAAACCCTCTATTAACAATATCAATAGGGGTTGTTGATATATTTGGCAAGTACTCTCAGATGAGGGGGAACTAGAGATACAATTCATGGTTAGGTGGCTAGTGTGCTCATCAAGTGTAATTTTTGCAACGATTTTGGCTAAGAAATTTGTGCATAATTATCTTTGTGAATGACTCAATAAATATTTTGATGCACCTTGTTATATATTTAAATATATAGTCTATTTTAAGGATTGTTATAGAAAATGATATATGCTCACCTTGTAAATATTGTAATTAATATATAAATCCATGAAGGATTATTTTTGGTGAATTTATGTCAACCAACTCCAAAGAGCTGTAAATTCCATGCAAAGTATGATTATCTTCTCAATTTATATATTCAATTACTTTTAACACTTCTTTAAATATATTTTTGGGATGATAATTACTCTGATAATGAGTAGAAATTAATATATAAATCCATGAAGGATTATTTTTGGTGAATTTATGTCAACCAACTCCAAAGAGCTGTAAATTCCATGCAAAGTATGATTATCTTCTCAATTTATATATTCAATTACTTTTAACACTTCTTTAAATATATTTTTGGGATGATAATTCTATGCAGAGTGTGCAAAGTATCTCATAGGCTTATTAATTAATGAGAAATCACAATGTGTTCAAGACAGAAGGGAAGGAAATTTAACTAGTTCCACTGTGTAAAACTGTGAATTCTTAAGAAAAAAATTAGCGAGCGATCCTAAGAACAACACAGAAGAATGTATAAACTCTAGTTTTAAGAATGAATTATTATAATTAAGTAAGTAACATAAAAGGAAGCAAAAGTTATAGCATTATCAACATCTATAAAAATGATTGATCTCTAAATCACGAATGAAATATGCATATACGAAAAATAAAATAAAAATTAAGATTTATAGGAAACATTTGAGTGATCATATTATCAAAGAAAAAAATATTGATATAGAGAAAATCGAGGAATAGTGCCACCTGAAAATCTTCATACTAATGGAGTAAATAAGGTAGTGACTTTTGATAAGAGACATAAATCACACCAAAAAGATGTCATAAAATTTTGTGTAGTGGAATTTAGATGATCCCATGTGAAAAATTCTCAGATTGAAATAGTAAAAGTATTAAGAAGGATTTGGAACTTAAAATTATAATAACCATAGATCATTTTGCCGATTTTTTACTTGAGTAACTATTGGTAACAGGTAAATTACAATTGTGAACCCGTGAACTACTAGCAGTAAAGCCAGATGTGCAAAATGTAATTTTAGACAAAGTAGTATTAAACTATTTTCCTTATTTTATATCACATACAATACTCATGTAAGTAATTTCATTTCGAGTAAATATACATCAAACAAAATATAGTCATGGACAACCTATGACAATATTCACTCTAACCAAACTAGTAAATAAAAAAATAGAGTGGCATGAGAAGTATGGTACATGGAATTGATACAAACAACAGAGATATTTAGAGTTCCCATTTTATTTAAAACCAAAACACTAAGATTTAATATATAATCCTATGTGACCTCCCTTTTAATATATAATCCTATGTGACCTCCCTTTTAAGGAGCAATGGCAAACGATGAAAAACATACACAAAGTCGATAATTATGTAACAATAACAATAATAGTCGAAGTGAGTGGGGAGTATATTAAAAGCATGTAATACAGAACAAACATTTACATAACTCTTAGGGTTTAAATTATAAATGGAGAATACACTATATGTTGCAATTCGGTGGTGTTCGGTGGTGAACCGAGTTCACTCGTTCAACTGGAAGAATAGTTATGTTCAAGCTCTACAATTTAAGGAGGGGTCTAGATGAACCACCAAATTAAACATTGATCTATTGAGATAGACCCAGTATGGAGACTCTGTACATCCATAACAGGCAACAAATCGTATGGAAACTTATTAATAAGGAAGGAATTTTCCTGTTGCAGTGAGAACGGAGATTAGTAGTTGCGTATTTTCCACTTAGGAGACATACTTATAATGGTCATGAGGGCCAAAATACCTGCAATGCATCCAACGAATATAATTAGCCGAGTGTGATGCGTAAGGGAAAATAACAAGTGAATTGTAGAAACCCAATGTCAAATTTAAGAGAAAACTACATATCTAAGAGAGAGTTGATAAAAAAGAGTAGTTTGATGTGAACTTTTGAACGTCAAGGAGGAAACTACGGGAAACCAAAAACTAAGTTCAAGAAAAAATTTATATGCTGGGCACATTGGAAAAAACCACTAAAATATATGTATACAAAAAGAAAACTAAACTTGGAAATTTATTCACTCTAACCTGTTGAAACATATACGGTAATCATGGATCCTCGTAAATGAATGTTGTGCTGTGGAAAAATGGACTCGGATTTAAAAAACAATAATAAAAACCCATTAGTGGAGAAGTGGGAACACCACTACAATAGGAAACATTTCACAATTAGTCTAAAATTTTATTGCCAGGTATAAGAGTAAGACAAAATTAATTTGATAGTTACATCTAATTGCAGTAAAAACACAAAAAAATTACCTTTTGACGTAACATTTTGTCATTGCTTGTGCAATAAGAAGAGGTCCATTTAGATATTCAATATTACAGGGCATGGATGAACACGCCCTTCACTTGAAACAAGCATTTGGCCTAGTAGCTTAAAATAAAATTGTTGGGTGTGATCTCGAACAGGTGCTCATAGCAAAGGTGGCTAGTGATAAATAATACCGGAGGGGCATCAATCCTTGTCTTAGACATTAATGCATGTTAGGGTCCTGCCCCTGCCCACTCATCCTCTGGCAAACACCTCTTCTAGGGAACTTCTAATTTGTTCTATATTTTCCCCCTTTTTTTTAATATGAGGGAGATGTTTAATTCCCCCACTAGTCAATATGGAGGTTGCATGTGCAATCTTGCACCACATGATGAAGTGAATCTGTAATTCATTCCATGTTAAACATATAGTTGACATGTCATATTTAAAAAAGAAATATTAATAACAAAAAAGTATTAGTTATAAATAAAATATTTCAATGTCCATAGTAACATAATTTCATATAAACTTCATGTAGAGAGATAAAATAGTTGGAAAACAAAATCCTATCTTTGAAATACAATACATGAATACATATATTACTTAAATATATTTCAACATCAACTTCATATATATTTGTATATAAAAAATTAAATTAAAAATAGAATATTTCAATATTGAATATAAACAAAATATTTCAACATCTATTTTAAACAAATTAATTTTATATATAGAAAACAAATATTACTTTATAATTTTTAATATTTTGTAACTGTATAATTATTTTAGTTTTTAATATAGAATTTATCCTTTAGAAAATATTAACTAAAATATTTCAACATCAAATATATAAGAAATATTTTAACATCAAACAAAATATAAATTTTAAAATTATGAATAATATATCTTTAATTTATAATGAGAATTTATACTATTTTGTAATCTTACATAACTTTCTTTCACAAGATACTCTTGAATCATAGATAAAATGAAATATTCAAAAAAAATATCTGAAACACACCATTAAACATTAATATTAATATTAAAACATTCAAATAATTAATAAACTAGTAGTCAAAATAATTATGATGTCTCTCTTTACGTTTTATTAACTCCTAAGCCAACATAAACAGTCACAAAGTCTGGCTTTATCAACATCTAATTTCTAAAAGAAAGTAGTTATCAAAAGGCAACAAGTGTCTTTTTCCATGAACGAACTAAGTGAGAACATCGTTATTAAATTTTAATATTTCTAATATTGCACCTTTTTATGTGATTTATAATAATAAAATATTAAATTAAAATCACCACAACTTATTTCCATGCCCATGAAAATCCATAGAATTTTCGAAGAAGGTTAGCACTTACAATAAAAATAAAATTCTGTAAAGTAGGTCACATAGCAACAACCATAGATATCTAGAAAAAACAAGGTAGAATGAGCTTAATACACCTAGTTGCATGCCACATATTTGTGCATGACGATTGCAAATGAGTAAGTAACTTACTTGGCACGTAAAGAAACACAAAGATGGTGGAACAAACCCTTGAGATACATTGAAACGTCCACTTGTCCGTCATAATTTCCAATATTCTCCTTTCAACTTTATTTAGTGTATTCCTTACAAGGTGGACATCCATCATAAATAATTGGCAAAAACCACTCATGTACAAGTTCCATCATCATCGGGTCGTTGCCTGCCAATATCTATTGACACAGTTGAAGACGAACAAAGCAAAAACACCATCCTTCTATTGTTCCTCCATTATATATTTTACCAGCAAATCCTTATGTTGAATTGTTGTTCTTCGTTACTTGGAGCATCTGAAGCAAGTTGTAGGAATATATATTCCTTTAGAATTGTCCTTTTCCCTTGTGCCCCACCCATAAAATAATGGTAGATTACACCATGAAATAACTCTTGTTGTGGAATTTTGGTACCACCAATCTGTTACCAGGTGAAAACAAAAGAATAAAAATGGATTGCACTCTACCCTTTGCTTTCGAGCCATGACTTCACAACGCAGATGAAAAAATAATCTTATTTCATAAAATGCCTCTTTATTTTGTTTGATTCGACAGGGAAAGTAAATGAATGCAACTAGCTACAAAATAATTCATAACCGATTCTCAACATCAACCATTGTTTGAAATTAATTTTATTTAATTTGTTAATTTAGCTCTCTTCCCAAATGAATTATAAATAAATTTAACTTCAAATATGAAATTCGCAAGTAAAAATTTCATTTTTTATTATGTCTTGTGATTTGTAGTGGCGTTAGGGATATACATATTCCCCCCATTAAAGATAATTCCATCCTTGGTGTTCATCTCTAATTTATACTCATTACATTGATCTTAAAACAATGAAAAGTGTATCCTTCCACTTCCAACGAAGGATTTTGTTTCCAGGAAATACCATTAAATACAACAATAATATCTTTATCTATAATCATAAGCATTTACATCTTTAAAAAATATTCAATCTTTATGTTCAATAATTTATCCATTGCTCAATTTTATAACAAGCAAAAACAAAGTTTATATACCAACGTACTGTTACTTTCCAATTACTCTTGGAAATCATGGTCACTTTATGCATTAAGTTTAATTAAATGTGGTTTATCAACTATGATAAGAACTCTAAGCATGTTTTAATTTCCCAACAACAAGCACCTAGGATTATTTCACAACCTCCATTGCATGCACCCAATTGGGTATGACCCACAAATGCAATTAGTATCTCTTAATCATAATCACATTACTTTTAATCATAGTTTTTCAATCAAATAAAGTGCTTTAGCTATTAATAATTTATGCAATGTCAAGTGATATTTTAATCACAATACTTCTATAAGTACTTAGAGAGCACCTACCTCTCCAATCATCGAAATGATCAAAGTAGTCATAGTTGCACCAAGTGCATATGGTCTTAGCCCCTCCTAAAGACATCCACAATACTAGTAATACAATAGAGGGGCTACACATCCAATAATTCCACCCAGAGCTCTAGGATCCTTTCCTCTATGGATGTATAGGAAATTCTTATACAATCATAAAAAATGTTTAATCATCACTTACCTGGTTTGCCACGAAAACCATACTGGGGAAAATAATTCTCCTCCCAATAATTGGAAACTTGTTTCCACAACTAGAATGAGCCAATTTCACATCCAATATGATTCCGCAATAGTGATCAAACTTGGTCTAAAACAAAATTACACTTTGCCGCATCTTTCATATTCCTCTAAAAGTTTCCTGTGTTGAAGAATTTAAAGCTCAAAAACTCACTCTTTTGGGCCTTCTCCAATAGGCTCCAAAACTAGCAAGGTCACCTGAAGCTTTTGCCCTCTCCCCATCTTGGACAAACTTTTTCCCTTATTAAGATCATCTATCTCTCGGGAGAGGAAATGTGGGCAAGAAATTACCTCTGTTGATGGCCTTGCTTGGGCATTTCCCTACTATCCTATAAATGTCTAGGATGCAAAACTCTATTTTAGCACATTTTCCCACTATAATTTACATAACTGACCATATGCACATTAACATTAAGGTATAAGGAACATTGACGTAAATCATGTATTCATATTTGACCCTTAACATGGGCCCCATAGTCTATAAATTTAAATTTGACAAGAAATCATAACCGAAATCCCATGTCATATACGTGGTATTCATTTCAAAATTACTATATTTCTCTATGTATAATCTTTCATTTCATTATTTTAGACATTATTCTTAACATTTATGGCTCTAAATCACGTTGCAACATGTTACCTTTCACTTTGCTTCATTATGCATCCCTTCCTTAATCTCACTAGCAACATTAGTTACAACTACTTTTAATAAAGCCAAACCTTTTACAAAATATATTATCAATTCTTCTTTTCACATGCATGAATGTTCCTAATATTTCAAAAATGTATAAAGCTATTGGTCTTATTAAACCATAAACCATTTACATGAATTAAAAGTAAACATAAAAAATAAGGATACATGTTCTAGATGCTACATATAAGGAACTTTAAAACAAAGTTTCCATGAAGTTGTTTTCCAAGCAACAATTAAGGGAAAAGAACCTTCTATAGTATATAACGAGTCTAATCCCATTGACATTCACCATAGTTCCAATTTATGAAAAATGGAATTTCATTTTATGTCTATATATATAATGACTACTCATTATGCAAAATTACTAAAATGAAGTCAATCACATGGAATTGTGCTGGTTAAACAAATTAGCGATGCTAATCCTAATACCCCTCTATTTCGTACATTTAATGTTGACTATTCAAGGCATGAAGATATTGTTGGATTTAATGGCTATGGAAGCCATGTGTAAAATTTTTTGATGATGTAATCAATTTGATTATTAATAAAATAAATAAAGTGTTAGAAAAAATCTCAGGAAAAGAACACTAAAGTTGAAATATTTCTTTCCAACTTTGGAAAATCTATGGTTAAGACCACATACTTGACCTTCCAAAAAACCTCCTAAAAATGCCTAGATGAAATTAATAAAAAGCATATTGATTTAACATGATGGGAGAAAAGGATTATGTTAAATCACTTTGTCGGAGAAATATACTAAGTAGGGTTGAATAAAGAGTTGTGGGAGAAAAATGCAAGGTTTCAATAAAAAGAAAGTATTATCTTTCGGGAAAGAAAAAAAAGGCCTAGGAAAAAAGGTTTGTAGACCTTAAAGCAGGATGTTGCTAAAAATATGCTCGGAAGAAATGTATAAAATACACCACATATGAATCAAAGATGTTGTTGATTCTTATGGAAAGTAGATCTTAGGTTTCGAGAAACTAGAAAAGGATGTTCATGGTCAGGAGGAACATGTTTATTTCCCGAGTGGTTTTCCAAGTTGTAGTTACAATTAGATTCTTTATTATGTACATTATCAATGTCATATATTGTGTAGGTTATATATCATTAACTAAAATGCATGTTATATCGTCATTTATTTAACCTGTCCTTTTTAGTATAATAATTCTAGCTTTTGTTAAAGAAAAAAATATGTGTACCCCTATATTTAATTATAGTAAAAGGATCCTATAATCAGATTGTACGATATGAAAATTAGTATTTCTTAGAGAAATTTATAAAAGTCGAGACAAGTGAAAAATTCCTATTGAGTTATATCATGCTAAATGTAATTAAGGTGAACTTAGTATATTCATATTGATATAAGTGATATGGAGTTAGTCTTATCTCTAATAATGTTCTCTTATAGAATAATGGAGACAAATTCCTTATATGATTGTAACTCGACCTCAACAGCATCCTCTTTCCTCGAGTTCGATTTATGTTATCACAATGTTTAGAATACCGTTCTTCACATATAACAAAGGTACAATACCTTGGATTTCTGTTTGATGATGTTTTCTAGTCCATCTAGTAGATATAGTATTGCTTACAAATCTTAAAGGAATCACTTTGGATTATGAGCTCTACCATGAGAGAAGAGGCAACACAAACCCAATTTTCAATAACGATTTATTTAATTGTATATCAACATAATGAGATGAGGTTCATCTATATATAAAATCTCCCAAAATATAGAGCTAAATAAGTATCTTGTATATGTTAATAAGTTTTGTTGCCCTTATTAGATAAAATCAAAGCGTTCTAGTTAACCATGTGACATTTTGAAGGTTACATTATATGAGAGAGACGAAAATGTGTGGTAGTGAGTGCATTACTGTACTAAGCATGTAGGTATACGCAAAGGGTCACTAGCCAATTTAACTGTCATAGGTCATGGAGTCATAGCTCCTAGGAAAATATTAAAGTAGGCTCGAAAGTGACCCTTTAAAATTGCATCTCCTTGATATGGATAAGAGTGATAAATATACGAATCTGATGTTTAATAATTTAAACAAAATTATAAATATTAAAAATTACCAAGGCTACGACCATAAATTAATGCAAACGTAAATCTCTCACTTTATATCAAATCATTAAGATATAACAAGCCATTTAGTCAATCGTGATAGGCCAAGAGACATGTGGGAAATCAAAGAAATCATAACAATATGTCAAAGGATTTTGTCTCGAAGCCAACCTTAATTGATTTAATATCACTATCAAAATATTAATAAATTTACAGAAGGAACCACTGAGCTGAACCATAGGATGAGTATCTAGGGGTCAGCACCTAGTTGAATCCATGCAACCCAACATCATATAGTTGAACAAGAAGGAATCTCCAAACAAGATACTAAAAACAACGATTTATATTAGTTAATGAGGCATGAAATTTTGCATTCATAATTCTAATCACTCAACCAAGAATAAAGTGAACAAACAAATAGAAGATTGTGAAGAGGGAAAACCAAGAGTGGCATAATAAAGGTACATCTATAGTTCAAGGAAATAATGAAGTTGAATAAACAATGCCATAATAATAAACCCCATAAATTATAGAAATGAAATGAAAAATATTGATTTATATATTCTCCAATTGAAGGATGACAAGAGATCATGGATATAATTGTACAATACTTTATATTCGAAAAATAGTCATTCATTAAGCATAGGAGGCCACCGGACTAAATATTGAAAACGACGAGTCATATCTATGCCAAAAAAATGTCTACATAACCCTCATGGGGAGTTTTGTTCAAACCCAAAGAAAAGTTTGTAAGGGGGTCAGACCCCAAACGCAACTCGCCGAGACTTAATAATTGACATTCGGAAGAGGAAAATTACAGGGAATGACCTGAGGCATTGTGAGAAATAGTAAACCTCAATTTAAAATCGCTTCCTTCCCATGCTAGAACGTGCCTGCAATGGCATTATCTCCTAAGGTTAGAAAAAACCCGTGATGACATAGAAAATTTACAAGGACTAAGCTAGGTAGCGTAAAGTATACTTGTTGCAAGTTGTACTATGTAGAACTCCATCCCTACAAATAAAGAATGTAATAGTTTACAAAAGGCATAACAAAAAGAAACCCAAAAACAACAACTATAGGCTCTGTTCGAGGAAATATCAAAGTAAAATATGGAATGCCAAATAAACAATATAAAACAACTTGTATCCCATGAGCAGGCTTGGGTCATCTACGGATAAAACCCATGTAGACCCATGAAAATCACACAACATGCATGCAGTTTCAAGGGTTCTATGTTTGTTATGCAACAAACTCACAAAAAGATAGATCAATGACTTAAAAATTATCCTCTTCAAGGGGTAAACCTCCTGTACATTAGATAAATGAGAAATTGTTGGATGATACAAATGACAAGACCTCCAATATATATAGGAGTCTAAGGGGTAACAATATAATCATAGCCTACATAACAATAATAATGTAAGGCCACAACAATAACAGCTGTGGGCTTCTAAGGGCACAATAATAACAACATGGGGACTACGTGGGCACAACAATAACAATAAGGGGGTTATGCCAACAATAAAAATAAGGGGTTACACTTGTAGTATCTGCACCTAATGTTCCACTCTCCTTCAAAAAATTCATGTCCTAAATACTTGAGTAGTTCTGTAAGATTTGGTTTAAAATTCCCATCCTCCCATGTGGAATATTTAGTGGGTAAGTTCTTCAACTTGATGAGATACTTTGAAATTAATTGATTCTGTAGTTGCCAAGTTCTTATTTCCGTGACTGCTTCAGATTCCAATATGATCTTTCCTTCCTTTTCAAGTTCTAGAAATGTTGTTTGAACTGGGATATTGTCACCTATAACCTTCTTTAAGCATGAAACATGGAAACCTGGGTACACTCAAGAAGATGCAGGAAGCTCTAATTTGTATGCCATAGCACCAATATTTTGTAACACCTTGTAAGGACCAAAATACTTTGGTTATAATTTATTATCCTTCTTAGCTTGCTTGAGGGACATTTGTTTGTATGGTTGTAGCCATAAAAATACCCAGTCACCTACATTAAAAATTCTTTTGATGCGATGTTGATTTCGTTGTTGTTTCATTTGATTATGTTCCAAGGTGAGGTTATCCTTTAAGAGTTCCAGAACTTGTTGTTGATGCCTGATTTGATATTTCGCTACTTGAACCTTATAATATTATCTTAAATATGATGTTTTCGATGGCGGATGATGTCCATAAAGGGTGATAAATGGGGTCATTTTTTCTACAGTATGGAAGGAAATGTTATACCACCATTCAGCCAGAGGTAACTACTTGACCACTTATGTTTATTTATCAGATACAAAGCAATGAAGATATCCTTCCAAATATTTGTTCACTATCTCATTTTTCCCACAAGAATGAGGATGATAAGATGATCTATGATCTAATGAATACCCCACCAAGAAAATAATTTTGTCCAAAAATTTATAGTGGAAATGGGGTCTTTGTCACTTACAATAATCTTTGGGTTTCGATGTAGCTTTTAAATTATTTCCATAAATGTAGTAGCAAGTGTACTAGCTTTAAAGGGATTAGATAATGCACAAATTGTGCATACTTGGTAACTCTATCAACTACCACCACAATGACACTCTTTTCTTTAGAATTTGGTAATCCTACGATAAAATCTATTCAAGCCTCCTCCCAACATCGATTTGGAATTGTTAAAGGTTGTAACAAACCCAAGACCTTAATTGTCTCAAATTTATTTTGTTGGAAAACGAAGAATTCTTCCACAAACATTTGAATATCATATTTAAGCCCCCACAATCTAATTTCTTCTTGGCCTTGTGGTAAGTTCTTAAAATTCCCTAGTGCACTCCCAAGGAAGAGGTCTACAATTCCAAAATGACATTTTGTTTGAGTTGGGAATTCTTACAAAGATATAAGTTGTCTTTGTACCATAATGAATCATTTTTCCATCTGAACGTATGAGACATATTGGGATCTTGTTGCGACTTTTGAATGAGTATCCACATTTATTCAAAATTCTTCCACCCATCCCTTGCTTTGATTATGAAATTTGGTTGTATAATAGAAATCACACAAAGAAATCATTTGACATCCTCATCATTTCTTGAGAGTGCATTTGCAACAACATTTTTCTTCCCTTTTTTGTAGATTATTTCAATGTCATAACCCAACATCTTTGTTATGAAACCAACTCACAAAAAGATAGAAAAGATAGATCAATGCCTTAAAAATTAGCCTCTTTGAGGTGTAGACCTCCTTTACATTACACAAATGAGCAATTATTGGATGTTAGAAATGAAAACACCTACTTTCTATACATAGGAGTCTAAGGGGTCATAGTATAATCAGATTCAACATAACAATAATAATGAAAGGGAACAACAATAACAATAGTGGGCTTATTTGGGGCACAATAATAACAATACGGGGACTACGTGGGCACAACGATATAATAAGTGGGTTGCACTAATAATAATAAGGGGTTACACTAGTAGTATAGGGACCTAACAAGCCCCTTTCCTTCAAAAAGTGTTGTCCTCAATGCTTGAGTAGTTCTAGATGGTTCCGTATAAACTTCTCATCCTCCCATGTGGAATATTCAGTAGGTAAGTTCTTCCACATGATGAGATACTCTGAAATTGATCGATTTCATAGTTTTCAATTTCTTGTTTCTAAGACTTCTTTAGGTTCCAATATGATTTTTCCTTCCTCTTCAAGTTCTGGTAATATTACTTGAACTGGGATCTTCTGTAACTTTTGAATGAGTGGAAACACTTCTTCATAATATTTCCATTCATCCCTGGCCTTGTTTATCTAATCTGATTGGATAATAGAAATAGCACAAAAAAATGCTTCCATGTCCTCATCATTTTCGTTCCCTTTTTTGTAGATGATTTCAAAGTCATAACCCAACATATTTGTGACCCATTTTGTTGTTCTTTTGAAGGTAATGTTTACTCTAAAAATTATTTAGGACTATCATGATCCATTTTTACCTTGAAGTATATTCCCATTAGGTAAGGTCACCATTTCGTAAGTGCATGAAGTATTGCAAACATTTCCGTCTCATAAATAGGTTGCTTGAGGGACATTTGTTTGTATAGATGTAGCCGTAAAAATACCCAATCTCCTACATCAAAAATTATTTCATTGCGATGTTGATATGCCTGTTGTTTCATTCGATTATGCACCAAAGTGGCGTTATCTTTTAAAAGTTGGAGAAATTGTTGTTGATCCTCGATGTGATATTTCACTACTTGAAACTTTTTCTTCTTGATATGTCCTTCTATCTTGAGAGTTTGAGTAGTGGTAATTTCTGCAAATGCATTACAAGATATGGTTGGATTCATTTCTTAATGCTCAATGTGATCTTTCACTTCTTGAACATTTTTCTTCTTGATATGTCCTTCTATCTTAAGAGTTTAAGGATTGGTAATTCTTACCAATGATTTACAAGATATGTTTGGATTCATTTCTTCCTTCTCTGGAGTTGGTTCCTGGTGTATATCCTCTTCTTTTGACATTTCTTAATCCTTTTCTTCCTCCACATAACAATGTATGTAAAATAATTTCTTCTCAACACACTTATGACCTTTAGTGTATTTGCTATCACAATTGTAACAAAGCCCTTTTTCTATTTTTTCTTCCAGTTTTTCTGTTGTAAGCCTTGTAGGTTATGGAAGGCTAGGAGCAAACACACATCCATATTTATAGCTATGAGTGGTAAGATTCCTTGTTTCCATAATTCTGCTTTCAATTTTTCTTGGCAACCTGAATGCCTTCTCTAATGAATCAGGTTCCCAAAGACGAACCTCATGTTGAATGTTATCCTTTAGTCCCTATGAAGGAATCAATCCTTTGCTTCTCTAGAATATCATTTACCCTTATATTCAATTTTTGGATGTCCTCAATGTGCTCTTCCATTGAACCCTTCTGTTTGAGATTTATCAACTATCTAAAGGAGGTGTTTCTCTTTGTATCCTCATAATATGGTATCATTTCTTCCGTGAAAATTGACCAGGTGACAAGTGATTTACGAGAAAAAAAACTCTTTATACCATACGAACTGATTTGGTTCTAAATATAAACATGCAATATGTACATTTTGTAACAGTCGTATATCATGTAAATAAAAATATTTCTCCATCTATAGTATCCAATTTACTGGATAGCAAAACAAGCTCTGAAATTCAGGCCCACGTTGCACCACGATTTCAGCTCAAATGGGTTTTAATTTGAGAGTCTGAACCATTATAGAAATAAAATTATAGCAAAAATTCCACGTTGATCTATTTGAGATGGAACTTTGGAGTTTGTAAAAACCCTAACGTCCTTAGATCATATCTCCATAAATATAGCGAGAAACATTTGGAAATATTTTCATATAATTATTTCTCCTCCAATAATTTGAGCACCCTATCAACATGTTGGACATGATCCTTCCAAGACTCGTTGTACATTAGTATATCATAAAAAATACTAAAAAAGAAATTCTAAACAAGGTTTCGAAAATGGAATTCATTAAACCTTGAAATATAGAAGGTGGATTGATAAGGACAAAAGGCATGACCAAAAAATCATAATGACCCTCTTGAATTCTAAATATTGTTTTGAGAATGTCTCCAGTATTCATTCTAATTTGATGATATCCTAAATGAAGGTCAAACTTGGTGAAGTCAATTTCTCCATGGAATTCATCCAACAATTCATCAATGTCAGGAATGGGAAATTTATCTTTAACAATGAACTTGTTGAGCTCCCTACAATCTAGACACATGTGCCACAATCCATCCTTCTTATGCACCAATACTACTCAAGAAAAAATAACACTTTGAGTAGGTTTAATTATACCAACCTCTAACATTTCTGCAGCCATACATTCAATCTCACTCTTTTGTGCATAGGGATATTTGTAAGGCCTGATGCTTGGAGGAACAGTTCATGGAATCAAATGAATAGCATGATCATGACCAATAATAGGTGGGAAGCCTGTGGGAATCTCAAATACCTTGGAATGATTGTGCAATACTTTTTAGCGATCTATAGAAATAGATGATCTCGATGTTTTAATCTCTAAGTGGAAAAATTGTGCAATTACGCCTTGTTTTTCTTTATTTATATGCATTGTCATGCCATTACAGCTGATTAAATTTCCTAGTTTCCCTATGATACCCCTTAACTCAACTACCTTTCCTTCCCAAAAAGATATCAAGAAATGTTCTTGAAAATTAAAATCTATCGTACCCAAATATTGTAGCCATTGGACTCCTAGTACAACATCAACGCCGCCCATTGGAATGGAGATAATTAGAATTTTCGATACATATTCCCCCATGGTTAGACTGAGATTATGGAATTTTCAAGAACAATTTATAGTTCCTCCATTTGCAACCATCACTTGACACTCTACTGTTGGATATAGGAAGCAATTCAATTCCTTGGCTATCTTACAACGAATAAAATTATTGTTACTACCTGAATCAATCAACATTATCACATTTTTATTCTTGATTTATGTCCTTCTATCTTGGGAGTTTGGGCAGTAGTAATTCTTTCTAATATAGTACAAGATATGGTCGGATTCATTTATTCTTTCTCTGGGGTTGGTTCCTGGGGTATATGCTCTTCTTTTGATGTTTCTTGTTCCTTTACTTCTTCTTCTTCATAGTCTATGTAAAATAATTTCTTCTCAGCACACTTATGACCTTTAGTTTAATTTCTATCACAACTATAACAAAGCCCTTTTTCTCCTTTTTCTTCCAATTACTATGGTGTCAACCTTGTAGGTTTTGGAAGGATAAGAGAAGCAACACTTCCATATCTATAGTTTTGAGTGGTGGATTTCTTTGTTTCCATAATTTCTCTTTTAACTTTTCTTGCCACCCTGGATTCCTTCACCAATGAATCAGGTTCCGAAAGGAAAACCTCATGTTGGATGTTATAATTTAATGTCCCTCTAAAGGCATCAATACTATGTTCCTCTGAAATATCATTTACCCTTATATTCAATTTTTGAAAATCCTTAATGTGCTCCTCCATTGAACCCTTTTGTTTGAGATTTATCAATTGGTTAAAGAAGTTGTTGCTATTTATATCCTCATAATTTTCTACCATTTCCTCCTTAAAAATTGACTAAGCGAGGAGTGGTTTAGAAGAATGAAGACATCGATGCCATACAAAAAGATTGGGTTTTAAATATAAAGTTGCAATGCATGCCTTTTGTGTGTATTTCACATTATGGAGATCGACATATTGGTCCATTTGTAATATCCATGTTACCCGATCCTTGCCATCAAAATTCCTCATATCGATATATGCAATATGGTGGGTATTCAATCCAATGTTAGATTCTATGAAATCCTGATTAACATTTCTTTTTTTCTCATCATGAGTTTCATCTATTATCTTTTCGTCATTAGGAAGCGTTTGTTGTACCAACTTTGTCAACCCTTCCATGTCTACTTTTAAACCATCCTTAAAACCTTCCATGTCTTATTTTAAACAATTATTCAAACCATCCATCTTAGCTTGCATTTCCTTTTTGGATACTCTTTGCGAGAGCGAAATTTGTTTCTTTTGGCATTTTAATTTTGATATATCATATTGTGTTTCTTCCTCTTCTTCATGCATCATAGTACAGATTTATGGTTGCTTACTAGGTGCTTCATTTTTCTTACTTTGAGTCATTTTGGAATGAAACAATGATATTTATGCTTCAATATGCCACTTGAATCACTTCAACCTGATCTTTCAAACAAAACTTATGCAAATTTTAAAACAATACACACTTTTTTCTTGCTTTGTAGGAGCTCAGTATTGAATTTTTTGTATCTCTATAAATTTGGATCTTCAAGGTTTGAAATAAGGTCTTATGGTGTCCCTCTATGTATTCCTTCCAATGCCACAAGTCAGACTAAATTTTGATTCTTCAAGGTAAAGTTATGTCAAATATCCATTGATGGCGTGATTATGGACTCGTTCAGTAGAGTGAACTTTTACAGAGTTCCACGTACCACTGTTTTGAACTTCGACACTAAAAATGATACACAAGATACTACAGTCCGTTCAATTGTGGAAATGTTTTACAAAATTCAAATCTAGTGCTCGTAGAGGACGATATGATTATTTTATCAAGGCCACCTATGTGAGATAAAATTTTGGAGCATGCAAAAACCATAACTTATGTGGATCATATCTCTCAAACTATACTGAAGAAATAGCTGAAATTTTTACACGCATTTCATCAGGATTTCAGCTCTTCGTGGTATAACTTTTAGCTTTTGAACCTTTGTAGAAAAATAGTTATAGCAAAAATTCCACAATGACCTGTTTGCAACAGCGAAACCATTGAAACCAAAGCTCTCATACCAAACGTTACGCATCCAGCTCAGAAAAGGATAGATCAATGAATAAGAAAGTATCCTCTTTGAGGGGAAAGACTCCTTTACATTACATAAATGAAAAATTCTTGGATGATACAAATTAAAATACCTCCTTTCTATATATATGAGTCTAAGGGGTCACAATATAATCACAGCCTACATAATAATAATAATGATAGTCGGCTTTGATGGGGCACAATAATAACAATATGGGGACTACATGGGCAAAATAAAAAAAGATGGGGCTATGCCAACAATAAAAATAAGGTGCTACACTGGTAGTATAGCGACCTACCAATGTTACTACTCAAAATAAACAAAAATAACACACTAATTATGCTAAACCCATTTTAAGTTACTTGTGCATACAACACAGCAATCACACAACAACACATGCCAGAACTCTATGACAAAGAAAATGAGGAAAGAAAGAGATTAGGAAGCTGAACTCCAGGGTATTCCATACCCAACTAGGGAAAAAAAAGGGGAGAAATTTTAATGAATGACCGTGGTACCTCTATGGGAGATGGGAATAAATAAAACATCTGTGTCAAACCCAAGCCCTCCAAATGCTAGTCAATTTCATCACCTGGCGGGTACCTTAGTGAAGTAAACGTAGCGTAACACTTGAAAGTAAGATAAATCTCATTGATTCCACAAGCTTATTAAGAGGATGATTACAAATTTTGAGTAGAAGGACTCCAAATAAAGACCGTTCTAGTTATTCCTCTCTGTCTCCAAGCTGAAAATGCTACAGTAGAAGAGTACAACTACATAAAAGCGCCAAATGGCCATGACAATTAGATTATAGGTGCATAAACCCTCTCACCCTCACAAATTTTTTTTATGAATAAACAAAGTGAAATGAGAGGTGAAAGAGTTAAGGTTCGAGTAGATAAACCAAAACCTTAGAATGAAATCGTGTAAATCGTTGCGATAGATGGAGCCCAATACTAATGGAATGTTTTAATCACAAGGACATTTGACATGTGCTAGTCTCATATCACCAAGTGTAAACATATGAGCATAGTAAAAAACTATAGAGCACACCTTACATCCCACATGGGTGCCTGATTAGGTGAATTTACATGTTAGAAATAATGAATGGACTATAGAAACGTAGGTTGGATATAAGCTCGACTAGACCCCCAAGTAGTCATACATATTATATGCCTTAGAACTTAAGTAAGGTACAATTTAGATAAGGACATACAAAAATTACCTCATAAGGTAACAACATTTTTATCATTAGAAGTATCTATACAAAGTATACCAAAACAATGAGTATATCTACATCAAGGATATACATATGGAGTGAGATCGCTAATTGATTACCAAATTTCATAGTGTGAATTTTAAGATAGAATGTTATGTTCTAAACTCAAATGTATGTGTTATTATTAGGGGCCAGTGCATGTTACAACGAGACAATATCCATGTAGAACATTGTAACTAAAAAAAATAAATTTAGGCAAAAATTGGGTACGTGACAAATGGTATCAGAGCATAAGTTCAAAAACTAGGCCTACGGGAAACCACTAGAGTGAATAAACTTGTAAATAATGGTGTATATCGGTTTCATTCCTTAGTGAATCTCAGCTTCATCAAACATCTATCAGTCCTCTCATACTACGCCTAGGGTGTTTTGCTTCAATTCAGAGCCTCGGTCTTTCTTCCACCTGTATACACGATATTCCCGTTTATGAATCTCAAACTCCACGGGTTGTTTCAAACCTGTGGACTTTCTACATGAGAGGAATGGTCCCCTTGCAAGATTTTCCTTCGGTACATCTCAGACATGTACTTTCATGCTCTTTCTGAATTCAAGCTTCCTTGTCACCATCTGACTCACAGACCTCCAATGCTATGTGCCAATAGACGTGGTTCCCAGTGGACTTCCAGTAGCTTAATACATCCTTGAACTCAAAAGCATCTTTGAAAATTCTATTTTCAAACACGTACCTTTCCATCGACGAATGCCACCTTAAAACCTTCGACTTCCATTCTTGGGGTTCCTTGTTTCCTTGAATATTCAAATGTGTCCTTGATGACCTGCATATCTTCAATTCAGACACTCCTACGCATAAGGGCTAAAATCATAACCAAGACATCTACCTTTCCTTCCACCCTTAGATCCAAACTTCTCAATGAAGTGATCTTTAGTTAGGCCATCAAAAGTTCTGCTGCGCCATTTTGGTAAGATGCTTTGCTTTAACTTCACCCTAAGGGAATTATGAAGAACCCATTGATCCTTCTGTCTTGTCCCAACTGTCTTTGGGGATTTCTCTTTCACTCTTGCTTGGGCATTGTCTTCACCTTAGCTCTGATGCCATGTTAATTTTAGGTATGTTCTATGCTAGAGCAATCTATTTAAATTTTCACAGTTATCAATCACATCAACATTAAGATAAACTACAGATAGAACATAAATATAAATCGCATAATACATGCCAAGACAAGAGGACACAAGATGTGGTGGTAGCTAATGACAAACTCCATAATGCGGGGAAACCCTTGATCAATTTTTCTTTTATGTTCTTCAAAATCCAGTAGAGAAACTGAGAGAGATAGTACATTTACAATAGAAGTCAATACTTTGACTTATGATATCTACAGAGATCAGTTGAAGACATATTGCTTGAACTAATTCTCTAAGGTGACTTCTTCACCTATTATAGTTTTGCACCTTGTCCATTTGCTGCAACTTACCGTGTACCACCATCATGCTGCATCATACTATGCTGCCCTTACATCATGTTGTTCATGCATCATTTTGTCCATGATCATGCTTCCCATTCATCATGTAGCTCCTGGCTAATGTGCATCATCATGCTGCAACATACTATGCTGCCCATACATCCTGTAGCTCCTGGGTAATGTGCATCATCATCATTATGTTGCCTGTGCATCATCATGCTGCAATACTATAACACTGTCATCAGCCTTAGCTACTTGCTATGTCTTGCAGCCTAGCAAAGTAGCTAGGCTATAGATCCCAAATTGTCCATGTAGTCTCAAACTACACAATCATGTTGTCATCTACAGTAATCCATTTTCAATATATATATTACCTGAGTGTGAAAGCTGTGTATGTATATATATTGCCTGAGTGACAGTGTGTCGCCTGAGTGACTGCGTGTGTATATATATTCATTGAGCTGCTTATCCACCTGGGTTTTACATATGTATATTTATTGAGTTGTTGTTGTGTATCCACATACATTCATGAAGTTGTTTCTTACATTACTGTGTGGACAACATATATATATTGCATATATTACAGCATTTCATTCCAGTGAGCAACAATGATTTCCGACAGGCTCTTCTAGCCTTTTTCCATCCTCACGCTTCATGAAGACTCATCCCATACATAACAAGCTCTCGATTTGTAAATTTGTGATGCCAAATGGATGACTGTTATAGGTCAGCGAAGAGAGAACACTTTGCTTCAATATGTGGATGCAGATAATGGGAGAGATAGGGCTCCTCTAGCCCTTAGATGGCTTTGGTCTCTTTGGTATTGACATATCTATCCAATCTAGGGCTAGATTAGATCTACAACCCAACAATATTCCCATGAAACCCTAGATCAGAGTAGAATGCCGCTTAAGAGAACATACTTCGTATGATGGAAAAAACCTTCTCTGACGACTACTGCTACCTTCTCTCGTTTATCCTTTCACTTTGCATTCCTTCAAGAATGAATTAGAATTGAATATGTGTATGCAGATTACTAGGGCATCATCCACATATAAGCTAGGGCATCATTCAATGCATCTTCTTGATAAGTTGTTGGTCTGCTTGATAATAAATCCATAATCAAAATAAATTCATATCTCCGTAAATAGTTATCGGAATCGGATGATCTTTAGATCAATCCTACACCTCTCGACGAGAGGGATCCAAGAAGAGAGAGGGAGGGAAGAAGAAAGACATAGAGAGTGAGAAGTGAAGAGAGACGGAGTGACCATGGAGAGATAGAGATAAAGTGTGTGTTCATGGGTGAGATAAAGAGACATATATCGAGAGATGGAGACAAGGGGGGAGAGAAGGAGAGATAAGGA
>APFE031491633.1:40244-51703 GCA_000404065.3 Pinus taeda | reverse complement strand
GAATGATTATTCTCGCAAGACTTGGATATACTTCTTGAAAAAGAAGGATGAAGTGTTCTCCTGGTTTCAACACTTCAAAGCCTTGATCGAGAATCAAACTGAAAAGAAGATGAAGACCTTAAGGACTGATAATGGCACTGAATATGAATCCAATGAGTTTCATGACTTTTGTAAAGAGGCTGGCATTAAGAGGGAGACTACTACACCTGAGCAGAATGGTGTGGCGGAAAGGAAGAATTGTACAATTGTGGAAGTTGTTCGTGCTATGCTCCATGATCAAAGACTTCTGAAGTTTCTATGGACCGAAGTTGCAAATACCGCCGTATATGTACAAAACCAATGCCCTCATCAAGCATTGGGTTCCAAGACTCCCGAAGAAATGTTCATCGGTAAGAAACCTGACATATCTCATTTTAGAATTTTTGGAAGCCCTGTATATTTTCATGTGCCGAAAGAGAAAAGGAATAAATTGGGTGCATCTGGAAAGAAAGGATTCTTCGTGGGCTATAGCGAAAATACTAAGGGCTATAGAACCTATGTAGCTGGTCAAAGGGAAGTTGAGATTAGTCATGATGTCACCTTTGACAAAGATATGGCTCTTAGCAAAATAGACAATCTTCCTGCTTTAAGGGGATCTAAAGAAGCTAACATCGGGGAACCGAAGGAAAATGAAGATCAAACGATGCCTGAAGTGGAAGAACCTATGGATCCTATTGATCCTCCTCCGCAAGAGCCTTCCTCTTCTAGGAAGAGGCCTTCATGGCTTAGGGGGACAGTTGATGATGCTGAAGGACACATTGCACCCCGAGGAACCTTTCGTGAAAGTAAGAAGCCAAACAGGTATCAGGGATACTTGACCATCATGAGCACGATCATCCAAAATGAGCCTTCGTCATTCACAGATGTTGTCAAGCATCAAGTATGGAAGGATGCTATGACCGAGGAATATGAGTCCATTATGAAAAACGATGTTTGGGATGTGGTCCCCAGATCCAAGACAAAGTATTTGTCACTTCAAAATGACTTCACAAGATAAAGCATGCAGTTGATGGAAGTGCGGAAAAGTATAAGGCTCGTTTTGTCGCTCGTGGCTTCTCCCAAAAGGAAGGTATAGACTATGACAAGATATTTGCCCTTGTTGCCAGATATACCACCATCTGCTCGATCATAGTCCTTGCTGTTTTGCAAGGATGGAACCTACATCAGATGGATGTCAAGCCTGCGTTCTTACATGGTTTGATCAAAGAGGAGGTCTATGTGGAGCAACCCGAAGGATTTGAGAGGGAGTGTTAAAATTGGCAACTAGGGCCAAACTCCATGTATATCACCTTATTTATGGCTTTTGATATTTTTCCTAGATACCTCTCATCGAGAGGTGTAGGATTGATCTAAAGATCATCCGATTTCGATAAGTATTTATGGAGATATGAATTTATTTTGATTATGGACAAATTGTCAAGGTTGACCAGCAAATTTATGTAGGCTCAGAAGCCCAACAGTGATGTCTATTCAACCTCAATGTTTGCATATAAATACAAGGAGCATTCTCCTCATTTGGACAATTCAATTCACTCATCTTCTCTCTCTCTCTCATACGCATAAAAGGAGCCCCTCTCTCTCACATGTGTGGCTGAAAGGAAGACATCCTAGGGCAAAGAAGACGCAAAAAGGAGGATGCTAGGGCAACAGGTCATCTCTTTGACCAACGTTGACCAAGCATTGACCTTCCAGAAGTGCGGATTGGGTGTGGTTGCCTCTCCTAGGCAGGCCACAATTTTTGGCACGAAAATCGAGGTGATCTGACCTCTAGTTTGACCGGTATTGATTGCCCTAGTTTAGCGCTGTAGTTGACTTTAGAAATCTGCAAATTGACTAAACTTTCAAAGCTGTTCAAGGGTTGTTTCTTCAGGCTGTTCGAGGACAAGTTCATTGGAAATTGACCAAGTATTTTAGAGGCCAATTTCAGGTAGGTTGACCAAGTTTGACTTTGCTGATCTAGGGTTTGCTGTTGCTGATATAAAATTACAGAATTCAGATTTTGTACTATTTCTTTCTGCTGAACTATTGAAGATAAAAGAAGATTTGATCAAAGGGTTTCCCCGCATTGGGGTTTGTCCCTGGCTAGCTGCCACAATCTTGTGTCTCTTGTCTTGGCTTGTTTTCTGTTGATCATTTAATGTTCTATTTGCACTTTACTTAATGTATATGTGATTGCTAATCTATGGCTAATAAGAAGAAAATTAAGGAAACCGCTCTAAGCATAAGAACATACCATAATTTAACAATTATTCTATTGACAAGATAAACTAGAGATATTTGCCATACCTTAAGCACACAATTTTCCATCTATTAATTGAATTCAAATATACATAAAACCTAATCAGACATACGATGTGGGCACACAGCCCCGGTCTTTTCTATTCATGCTCACTGCACACACACCTTTCTCTCTACATGCCCGTAGGTTTTATAATTACAGTAACAATTACATTATTATGGATCATTCTAGGTCCATGATTTTTTCCATAGATCTCTCAACTAGTTCCTAAAATCTCTTAATGATCCCTTGAGAATCTCAACAACAGTCCTATATCTAAATTCTGCGTTTATGAGCAAATTATACCAAATCTCTCAATCCACTTTTAACTCAAATAATTTCCTATTCTAGGATATCCTAATCTCCAAGATTTTTATGAGATCTTCACAAGTCTAACATCTCTCATATTCTCACATAATTGAGAATATTTACATTTAAAACCTCACACACATTTTTCACTCAAATTATTAACAATATACAAAATTTCCTATTAAGAAATCAAAAACCTCAGATCGCCTAAGTCGACAAATATACAATGATTTTCTTGAGCAAGATGCTTCTGTATCATTGAAGGAAGGAAGTACACCATTGCATGGAAAGACTATAAGTTTTTGTAGCATCGAATGGTGTTCTAGTCTCGAGACTTCGTGGAGAGGCTAAAACATGGGAGTTCTCCAAAACCCAGAAATCATTTATGGAAATTCCACTTAGAGATAGCTCAATTAAATTAACTGACCATCATTTAAATTTTTCCTAAGTCTAACTTAGGGAAACTGGTCAATTAATAGTAATTAATTGATAAAGGTGAGAATTCTCTAGAAACACATAGAGATCGACTTGGAGATGATCTCAACCATTGATGAAGTTTTAATCTTGGTCATTGGAGTCCCAACTGGAGATTATAAGAAGAAATTGATGGGTATACGAAGAAACACACTTGGAGAGCGAGTTTCCTTGGGCAGTTCAATTTTCCAGAGAGCAACATGCTGTGAGAAGAGTTTGAGCTAGAGAGGGGATGCAGAGACAAAGAGGGGTAGAGACAGTGATACAGAGAAAGATTTTTTGTTAGTTTCTATAGCTTCGGAGGTGTTCTAGTCTTGAAACTTTGTGGAGAGGCTAAACAACAGGAGTTCTCTATAACCCATAAATCGTTTCTGGAAATTCCACCTAGAAGTGTCTCAATTAGATTATTAGCCTATTTTTTAATATTTTCGAAGTCTAAACTTAGGAAATCTGGTTAATTAATCAATATCAATTGAGATAAGGTATGAATCATCTAGAAACTCACAAATCGACTTTGATATGATCTTGGCCTTAATTAAGATTTAATCTTGGCTGTTGGAGGTCCAACAAAGGATTATAAGAAGAAGTTGATGGGTAGATGGAGAACACACTAGTGCAGATACTCAGTTGCCTAGGTAGTTCAATTTTCTCAATAGCGGAGTTCTAGCAGAGAAGATTAAGCCATAGGGTGAGTAGTAGGTGGCAGAGGAGGTCAGCAACATTTCCGGAGGAAGTCTTTAAGTTCTAAAAGAGAAAGTGATGGGGAGTGTGAAATTCCTAGAGGGTTTGCGCAAGGGCTGTGCATGCATAGTTGTAGGATAGTTCTATCTAGCTCAAGGAGCTAGTGGTTCAATAGTTGGAGGTTGGGACTATTGGTCAAATGAGCTAGTGAATTAGTTCCAGAGCTAGAGACAAAAAAAACTATTGATTTCAGAATTTTTCAGGGACAACTATAGCATAGACTGTGCAAGCTCTGCGCAAAGGTCGACGCAGAAGGATTTGTGGGAGGCTGAGGATGCTGTTCTGGAAACAAAAATTAACTGTGGGGTGAGGAAAAATACTCATAATAATTTTTGCTAGTATTTCTCTCAGATCGGATTGCTAGTAGAGCATCCAGATTATTGTGCTCAGATTTGCTGCTGAAGAATAATAATAAAACCTTTATGTACTGCACCAGTTTTCCCGCATTGAATTTTTTCGGTGACAATTGTCCAAAAATAACGGTGTTGAAATTCTTATGTGTGTGCTAGAATTTCTCAGTTTCCAATACTTTATTTTTTGCTTAATTTTTATGGTGAAAATTGCAGTTGTGATTTGATTCATTGTTTGGCGTAGCAAATAAATTGCATAATTAAATTGTTAGTTAGGAGAATAATTTCCAGTTGCTGCAATAGATGAAATTTTCACATGGTATCAGAGAGTGATTAATCAACTGAGAAGCTTAGAAGCGGAAGAAGAAAATTTTGCTGTTCAGAGGGAGCAACAAGACAAAATTTTCTGGTGCTGTGCAGTGCCTAGCCAGGCAGTTCGAATTGCTGGGCAAGGGTTCAATTTTCAGTTGTAGGGTGGTAGAAAATTTGATTTGCTTAGAATAGTGATTCAAGTAGGTAGAGGGAGCAGCAACAACTTAGATTTTCGCTGAGCAGATTCCTTTGTTGGATGCAGAGGGTTTTGCAACAGTTATTAGCAACAGAATCAACGTCGGGTAGAAGAGGAATAACACACAGATTTGTCTTTAGTAATTTCCCTAGTATGACCATGGATCGATTTGACACTCAGATGGCTTTAGAGTTGTCTTCCAGATTGGAGGACAGATTTAATTGCTTATTAGGCTCGACTTCATAAGGTGTCTGGTATATAGACAGTGGAGCATCAACTGACATGACAGGGGTTAGAGAATATTTCTCTAGCTACAATGAGGAGCAGATGGACTTCCAGATTACGATGGGAAACCGAGAAAAGTTCATTCCAGTGGAAGATGTACCATCAATTTTCAGAGGGATTCAAGAGCAAATACCAGCGCTAGAAATATACTACATGTGCTAGGATTGGGTATGAACCTAATTTCAATATCTCAGCTACAGGATAAGGGATATGATGTTTAGTTCGTAGGGAAGATGGTGTTTTTCAAACACCCAAGCTAGAAGAGGGTAAGACAAATTGGAGTTCGAAGCAATAGGTTATATAGATTGCAACTCGATTCTCTAATGGCACGGGTAAGCAGTGACAATAGCAATGGGAAGGAACTGAATAAGCTATGGCATAGGAGGAGCACTCAAAATGCTCAGAGAGATAGTAACAGGGGTTCTAGAACTCAACATGAAAGACGATGATGTGTGCAGAGAGTGCATGCTTGGGAAATATGCTAAGGCAACATTCCCAAGAAGTGACAACAGAGCAAATGGCGAGTTAGGACTTATACACTAAGATATTTGTGACCTGATGTCCACTTGGTCTCTTAGTGGTGTTGAATATTTCACCACGTTTATTGATAATCATTCCAGGAAAACTTGGATCTACTTCTTAAAGACCAAGGATAATGTCTTTGATCGTTTCAAAGAGTTTAAGGCTCTCATGGAGAATATGACACGGAACAAGATCTAGGTACTTCGCTCAAATAATCGTGGAGAGTATATTGATAAAGGCTTCACATACTTTTGAGCGAGGAAGGCATCTAAAGAGAGTGGACAACTCCATACAATCCATAGCAGAATGGAGTAGCAAAGGGGAAAAATAGAACTATAGTTGGGGCTGCAAAAGCAATGTTATATGACTAGGATCTGCGCAGGTTCTTATGGGCAGAGGCATGTAATACAATAGTGTATATTTAGAACAAGACACCTCATAGAGCATTGGGGAAGAAAACGCCAGAAGGGGTCTTCACAGGGAAGAAGCCAAAAGTTAGTCACTGTATAATCTTCGGCAACATTGCTTATTGTCATGTGCCAGATGAGAAGCACACAAAGTTAGATCAAATTGTAGAGAGGGGGTTCCTTGTTGGATATAACGAAACCTCAAAGGCATACAGGATCTACATTCGTAGCAATAGGAACATTGTAGTGAGGCAATATAGGGGCCCTAGGAACTAGGGTGATGGCATAATGATAGGGGGTAGAGCTCATGTTGGCTTTTGCCCACGTGCTAAATTTGTATGTCCCAGCCATATTTTCACATTTTGTGGTACATTACCTATTGAGAGTGGCCAAATTATTTTTTTTACTTTCTTTTTAGCTACATCAACCTCCGGGGTATCATTCCAGGCCCAACCCAAAGTGTGGACGAGGGGAGGGGCAGGCTAACTCCTTGTGGACCCAACAGACAAATGTGGACCTAGATGGGAAATATGCAAAAAGGGGTTATAATGAGGAGGGAAGTGATGTATGTGGAGTCGGGAAGTAAGACCACCAACCAAAATTGGGATTTCCCATGTAATGGCACTTCTAAAGCTAGTAGCCAATAAAGGAGATCCCACGGGACTAGGGTACAAGGTTAACCACCAAGTTGGACAAGGAGACACGAGTACAAACCAAGCCCATTCTTTCCACCGAATCCCCCCACCAATCCTTGCCAGGAAGTGTCCATGATAAGTAAGCAAAAATACCCAACTACATAATGAAAGCCATACCTTCGGGGTTGGAAGGCCCACCTTCAATCATACGATCATGACAAATGGGGAGCTGTCGAAATAGCCGGGGAAGGTTGACACAGAAGCTCCAAGAGGTAGAAGAGACAGTGCAGAGCTGGCGCAAAGTCTGTAAGGTTGGCGTTGGGTCTATGCAGGGCCAGTGCAGAGATAGTTGGGGTTAGCTAGTTCTACTACTGGATCAGCCGGAAATTGCCGGGTGAAGTGAGGTAATCTTAGTCAGTTTTCTGCCATTATATTTTTCTTTGTAATTGGATTGTCGGGAGGGCATCCAACATTATATTCAGAACTACTGCTTAATAAATATAAAACCCTCAGAGCTGTTGCACTGGTTTTCCTGCATTGGGTTTTTCCGGGGACTATTTTGTCCAAAAATAACAGTGTCCTATGCATCTTGTTCTTTGCTCAATTTCTTGTTTCATGTAATCAAATTAAATTGGTGTCAGCTGCAGAAGTAATTTACTTCAGTATTTTTCAGAAAATAACTTGATAATGTATATTAAAATCAAGTAGGAGAAGTAAATTCTGTTTTGCTGCAATGGGGGTTCCTTGAGTATAGGAATTTTCACAGTAGGTAGTCTAGGGAAAATGGTAAATCCTAGTAAGGGTAGAATTGGATTTGAGACTCAAACCCTAGGATTGATGTTTCAAAAGGAAATATCAAGAGATTTAGGGTTTGGATCTGAAGAGCCTAGGAATTCTCCCTCTAAGATTTCATGGAAACGCTAGAGTGACAAATATGCCCTCATGCACTTGTACTTTTATATTTTTCTTGGTTGTACTTGCTATTGAAGTTTGCAAGTAAAAGAAAGATGAGAAGGAGAAATAAGCAAAGAAACTATTGTGCTTGATGATGCCTCCTTAGAAATAATGAGCATGATTAATGGAGGAATGGTAACTTGGTAATCAAATTGGATCCTTGGGCACTCTGATAAAGATAGTCTCATATGAAGTCGAACCATAAGGATGTTGATGTTTTATTGAACACTGTCATTGTGAGGTAAGTCTAATATCTGTTATTGGTTATCTTGTTAACATGTTGTTTGTGCTACTTAGAAAGATAATGTAGGTGTACATAATGATAGTTGAGGCAAGTTCAACTGTGTGGATGATGAGGGAAAGCTCAACATTTGGTAATCAATGTCTATGAAAATCAAGATGTGTTCATCTTGGGATTTGGAAGGTAGCAATATGAAGATAACCTGAAGGTCTAGAAGGGAGATCACTTTCGTGAGGAAGCTATGAGCAACTTGTAGATTCAGAAGGTTCAATAGAAGTCTTCAATGATAAAGACGAGATGGAAGTGATGTGGAAGATGGATGACCTAGAATCTATCGAGAGAAGATGGATCCATGATCCGTGATACCGAAAGAATGATTCGAGATGCGGAGGAAAGAGGGAGTCATGCAAGCTATGAAAGACAAGTAAGAGGACTTGTAGCTGTGACTTCTCTAAGGAAGTTGGAATCTCCTCTAGGTTTGAGAGGGAGTAAAAGGATTCTCCTTGAATATGAGCAAGATCTATTCTTGGATTACAAAGAGAATAGGGCTGTCTTCCTTGATTGAGAGGGAGTATAGTTGGACGTTGGTTCTTCTTGTGTTATGTATTAGACCAGGGCAAACAACCATAAGTCTAGTTCATCACAGATAGGGAGAATGATGGCTTGTTTGGTTCTCCTTCTGTCAGGTACTTTGATGGATTAGGACTGATGTCCTAGGTCAAGTACATGGAAATGGATAAGGAGAATGCTGGATTGGATAAAGCATATTAGACATACATTCTTGAAATCATGTAATATGATGGATTAGGATGAAAATCCTAAGTTACATGGACTTGGATAAGAGTGGTCTGATGGTAGGATTACTACGATATCCTAGGTGGAGTATGTACCATGATAAGTCAGTATGGTGTCTCATGGAATGCCTCCCAGCATTGTGCTATGATCTTGTGAGAGATAGAGTGTACCTGTCAAGGCGTTGGCTAATGTGACAATGCTGGTTATGGTGAGTGATGCTTATCAATTTGGTTCTCTACTTATAAGAACTTTTCAAATGGAGTACTGTCCTTGTACCAGTTGGACAATTATGAATACCTCCCTAGTTAAGAGGGAGTGTTGGAAACTGTAACCAGTTTCGGTCTTCATAATTTTCATATGTCTTATATCATGATGTAACTCTTATGTATTGCTCAAAAGAAGAAAGAAAAAAATTGACTTATTAAAGCATGGGTTTCATGCTTGGGTCATTGGTCAATAGGTTAAAGAACCCGTTGTGTGTTGAAATATGTAACTAGGTTCAGTCTTCATAATGACATATGTAATCACGATTGTTAGTTTTTGTAGCATCAGATGTGTTCTAGCCTTGAAATTTTGTAGAGAGGCAAGAATACATGAGATCTCAAAAACCCAGAAATTGTTTCTAGAAATTCCGCTTAGAAGTGTCTCAATTAGATTATTAGCCGATTTTTAAATATTTCCTAAGTCTAAACTCAGGGAATATGGTTAATTAATCAATATTAATTAAGATAAGGTGAGAATCATCTAGAAACTCACATGGATCGATCCAGAAATGATCCTAGCCATTGATTAAGTTTTAATCTTGGTCGTTGGTCTTCCAACAGTGGATTATAAAAGGAAGTTGCCCAGGCAGATACTCAGTTGCCAATGCAGTTCGATTTTCTCAGTAGAGCAGCTCAACAGAGAAGGTAGACCTAGAAGGTGAGTAGCAGGGGGAAGAGGAGAGCAGTAGCATTCTGGGAGGAAGATTTCCAGTTCTCGAAAGAGCGAAGGAAGGAAGGCTGAAATCTCCAGAGGGCTAGCGTAGGCTTTGCATAGAGGGTGACAAAAAGAGCTTAACGCAGAAGCTGGGGAAGCTATTTTGGAGGTAGAAAATAACTGTGGGGTTAGAGAAAATTTGCACAATATTTTTGCCAGTATTTTCCTCAAATTAGATTGCCAGCTGTGCATCTGAATTATTGTACTTAGAATTGCTGCTGAATATTAATAATAAAACCCTCATCTGCTACATTGATTTTCCTAAGTTGGGTTTTACCGGGGACAATTATCCAAAAATCATTGTGTCGAAATTATTGTGTGTGTGCTAGAATTTCTTATTTTCCAATATTTTATTTTCTGCAGTATTTTTATGGTGAAAATTGCAGCTCTGGTTTTATTTGTTATTTGCCATAGCAAATAAACTACATAATTAATTTTTGAGTTAGAAAAATAATTTCCAGTAGTTACAATAGATAAAATTTCACATGGTATCTGTTGACACCTAATCTTATGATTGGGGAAATTTTATGTAAATAAATAAAATAGGAATGTGAACAGTGATCGGGAGATGAACTGAACAATCACTCCCTATTGTATATAACAATGACCTACCTATGGAATAATATACGAATCAGTTGTTTGCTTTGTGGAGTTACTGCCTGGCCTGACATGGTATCAGAGCCAGCTCCTTGTTTTAGCTATTATGCTCCTTGTAACTCCTTGTAACTCCTCTGTCCTGGCCTCTGCCTCTGCCTCCGACTTATTCCCTTCTGTTCTGAAATAACCTGCCTCTGCCAGCACTGCACATCTGTCCATTCTGAGGCCTGACGGTGCCACTGCAGAGATACGCCACCAGCTCCTGGTATGCGTTGTTGAATGGTATGTGAATGGTATGCGTATGATTCAAGTTTGAATGCGTTTGGTAAGGCAGTTTGAATGCGTTATGCATTATCAACGTTTGGTTTAATGAATGCATATTGCATTAATTATGGGTGCTCATTTGAACGCTGTTGATACCTGTATTGTTTTAACGCTGTCCCATTTTTAACAAATAACACAACAATTCAAACACTGTGTTAAAAATGGTATAATGTTGTGGCTTGAACGCTGTGGTATAACGCTGTGGTATAATGCTGTGGCTTGAACGCTGTTAAAAATGGTATAACGCTGTGGTTTTAACGTCGTTGAGTTTTATTGAATGTTGAATGGTAACGCTGCCCATGCGTTTGAGTTTGTATTTGCTTTAACGATTGAATGGTAACGCTGCCCATGCGTTTGAGTTTTAACGCTGTCCAGTGGTACCACCTGTCCATAAGAATTGAACCGCTTGTGTATATGGTATACACCGTAAGTGTGCAAGAGTTCATCTTATTAAGAATGGAAAGAAGATTGCTGCCTTTGTTCCCAACGATGGTTGTTTGAACTACATCGCAGAAAATAATGAGGTCTTGATTGCTGGATTTGGGCGAAAGAGGCCTGTTATATCAGAGTTGGTATATGGAATATTAACACTGCTTTATTGAATGCGTTGATTGGTAAAAATGGTATAACACTGTTGAATGGTCCAGCGTATATATGGTATTGAACTGCGATTCTATTGAATGGTACACACCCCTTTTATATATTGAACTACGATTTTATTGAATGGTTTCCATTTGAATCCTTTGTTGACTTTATATGTGCGTCGAGCTCTTGTTTAAAAGAAAAAAAAGGAGGTGATATGGAAATATTATATGAGGATGTTTTTATAAACTTTGGAGGGATTTGAAGAAAACATAGTGCATAAAGTATTTGAAATCTTTTTGCCCTTTTGAGTACAATTTCACTGTATATTAGCAGAAGTATTTTTTCTATCAGCAGAAGTATTTTTTTTTTACAGAATGCATTCAATCATCTCTATGGTAGGAATAGTTCTCATTGGCAAGGAGAACTATCCTGATTGG